>PVJX010003557.1:5838-20021 GCA_004027295.1 Dolichotis patagonum | reverse complement strand
CACATTGTGTCTCATTGGAATTTGAATATGTGTGATAGTTCAAAAAATTTTTTTCTTTTTTATCAAAAATGAGATATTATAATACCCATTGATCATTTTCTGTTATTCGGTTCAGAAAGCCCTGGAATTCTTTCACTATATGCATTGCTTTATACTATTGTATTATGTTTGATATTATTGTAATTGAAACTATGCTCAACTATAGCAGAGTAAGAGATATAGCGTTAGATACTGTTGATGTCCAGTTGACTTAATGTAAAGTACTGTGTTGCCTATGTTGTCCTCTTCTGATCTGCTCTGTACTGCCCCCTTTTGTTTTATTCTCTTTTAAATTAAAAAAAAAATTACCACCATTCATAAAATTTAAATTTTAACTACAAGTTAGAGTGCAAAAGACAACATAAAGTGCAACAATATAGCAATTATTTACTTTATAGGATCTATATTAAAATATAGAAAACATTTCTGAGATAGTCTCACTATGTAGTTCAGACTGGTCTTCTTTCTTTTTTTTTTTTTTTTTTTTTGGTACCAGGGATTGAACTCATGGCCTTGTGTTTGCCAGGTAGGCACTTAAGCCACTGAGCTAAAGCCCTGGCCCATTCAGATTGGTCTTAAACTCACCACCTAGCCCAGGCCAGCCTGGAATTTGCAGTGATCCTTCTGCCTCGTCCTCCTGAGTGCTGGGATTACAGACATGTACTACCAAACCTGACTTTATAGAAATTTTATATTTTTGAGTTTATATAAATATAAGTAATTGTGAATATGCATTTCTAATTATTTAATAGAATTTAATGTTTTTCTGTCTCTTAAAATGAACTTTGTTTTTAGTGCAGATTATTTAGGTTCACAACAAAATTGTAAAGTCCAAAGATTTCTTATGCATTTTTTGCCACCACTCATACACAGTCTACTCCATTACTAGCATCCCAGAAAAAAGATCTATTTGTGACAGTCCACGAACATACATACATACATACATTGATACATAATGAAACATAATGGTCACTCAAAGTCCTACATTATAGTACATGCTTGAGATTACATATAATTGGAGCTTGAACATTCAAACTTATAACAACATGTATCTGCCATCACAGTATCACACAGAATTGCTTCACATGTCCTCTTTGCTCTTCATAATCCCGCCTTTTTCCCTAATCCTGGATAAACTCTGATCCTTTTGCTAGCTCTGTACTTCTATGTTTTCTAGAATGTCCATTGTTAGACTCATATCATACATTCACTTTTCATGTTGGCTTTCTTCACTTGCTAATATGTGTTTAAGTTTCCAACGTGCCATCTCATAACTTGATAAATCATTACTTGTCAGTGCTAATTTTCCATCATCCGGATTAACCCAGCTGATGATTCATTCATTCACTTCCTGCAGGACATATTGGCTGCTTCTAAGTTTGAGGAAAGCTCCATAAAATTGTTTCAATGACTACATGCAGGCTTGTGTGTGGACACACAGGATCGCCTTGAGGCGGACATCAAGCACCTGACTGCAGGGCCTCAGGGATGGGGTATGCGGATTTCATAGGAAGCCACTGAACTGCCTCACAGGGGCTGTGTGCTGTGCTTTCCCACAGTTATGAAGGACCGTTCCTGTTGCTCAGCATCCTCATCAGCATTTGATGCTGTCGACGTTCTGCATCTGAGCCATTATCCTTGGTTTGCAGTGGCCTCTCATTTTTGTTGTAATTTGCATTTTCCTGATAGCATATGACAGGAAGCATCTATTCATATGTTCATTGGTATCTAAAGATCTTCTTTGTTGAGGTGTCTGTTAAAGTTTTGGGCCTACTTTTTAACTCAAATAATGGTTAAGTTATAAAACTGCAAAATACAAGATTAGTATACAAAAGTCAGTCATCTTCCTATATACTGCCAAAAAATAAATGGAGGAGGAAAAGATACCCTATCTTGAATTTCACAGAAATGTCACAAGATGGAGATGAGGAATACTACGAAACTCTGATGAAAAATTGAAGTACATAAAGAGAGAAAGATATTCTGTTTATGAGTTGAAAGACTCAATATTTGTAATGCACCAGTTTTTTCAATATTGATTTCAATAGATTCCCAACTGAAATCTAAACAAGCCATTCTGTGCATGTCAATAAATTGATTCTAAGGTTCATGTGGAGAGCCAGGATTTAGATTAGCAAATAAGTTGATGGAGAAGAAAAAAATAGAAGATGGACACAACCTAATTTCAAGGGTTACAAGAAAGTTACATAATCAAGATAGTATAGTGTTGGTGCAGGAACAGACAACAGATTACTAGAACTGCAAGAAGAGTCATGGGATCATTGACAGTGCAGCAAAGGCAGAAGAGTGAAGAAAATCACACTGTAAACAATGGTGGTTCATACATAGAACATGAATTTAGACACACTCATTACACTCTTCAAAACAAATCAACTCAAAATGTATCATAGACTTAAATGTAAAATACAATGTGTAGATCTCCAAGAAGAGAATACAGTTGTCTACAGTTTTTATGAAGGAAAAAATGTCAACAACCATTGGGCTGTTGGTAGTGCCTTTTAGGTACAATATCAAAAGTAGGATGCTTAAAATGCTTAAAAATTTCTGACCTGCAAGAAAAAATGATGTAGGGAATGAAAAGACACATCATAGGCTTGGAGAAAATATTTACAAAAGATACCTGATAAATGTTTCATTTTCAGAGCATTTTATGTTTCTTTAAAAAATTGAACAAAAAGTGCACAGATTCCCACAGACAGCCCTCCCTACCCATAATTTCCCATTTTTAACATTATGCATTAGTGTGCTATATTTCTTTGTTGATAAACCAGTATTTATGTGTTATTAACTAATTCTTTACTTTAAGATTTACTTTTTGTATTGCATATTTCTTTGAACTTTGACAAATGAAAAATATCATGCACTTACCACAACGGAATTGAAAGTAATATTCCTCTGCCCTAAAATTTTCCTGTATTTCAACTCTTCTGCCTTCTCCTCCATCTTACTCTCTCAACCCCTATACACCATTCATCTTTTTACCCACTCCATAGTTTTGCCTTTTCTGAATATCTTAGAGTTAGAATCCTATGATATGTATTTTTTTTCACACTTGCTTTTTTGTTTAGGTGTGCCATTATGCCCAGCTCTCACTTTCCTCATGGGATAATTCTTTATTTCGGAATATGCAAGTTTATCCTTTTACCTACTGAAAGGCAATTGGTTGCTTCCACGGGTTTTTTTTTCAATTATGAATAAAGCTTCTATAAACATTCACCTTCAAGGAATTATGTAGACAAATCATCTCAACTCATTTGGCAAAATACCAAGTTGTGTAACTGCATAGTAAGGCCATCATTTGCTTAGAAGTTGGAAGTCTTCTACAATAGCTATGCAATTTTGCCTTCCAGCTCACGAGGAATGACACATTCTGTGATTCCATATCCTCATCAGCTTTTGGAGCCACTAGTGTCCTGGGTTTTAGTCATTCTGAGAGCTGCGGTATCTCACTGATGTCATTTGCCTCCCCACAGTGAGGGGGGTCAGATCATGCTTCCAGTGCCTCCTTGCCCTGTATGTATCTTCTCTGGTATCTGCTCAGCAATTGTACTCAGTTATTAACTGGACTGTTTTATTTCTTACTGTTGAGTGTTAGGCATACTTTGTAACTTGTGTGCCAGTCCTTTGTCAGACATACGTTTTTCCCAATATGTTCTCCAAACCAGGAATTCCGTAGTCTGTCATTTATTATCTTAACAATTTCCTTCACAGACCAGACATTTTTAACTTTGGTGCAATCTAGGTTATCTGTTTTCCTTTCATGAATCATGTTTGTTGTCATATATAAAGCTCATTGCCACATTCAACATCATTGAGATATTTTTCCTATATTATTTTTTGAAGTGATTAGTTTTGCATTTTAAATTTAGTTTATCTTGACATACTTTCTGTAAAAAGTATAAAATGAGTGTTTGGGTTTTTTTGGCAGGTTTCTATCAAGTTGTTGTGATAACTTGATAACAACTCTTCTTTGCTGAAGATAAATTGTCTTTTTGCAGATTGCTGCAAGGTCTAACCTGTTCCACTGATCTCTTTGTCTAGTCTTGCATCATACAACACTATCCTCATTACCGTCAGGTTATAGTAGGTTTTGAAGTTGTGTAGGATTTGTGCTCCAACTTTCTCTTTTAATAGGGTGATATCAGCTGGGTAGTTTTCCTACTCCTGTAAGTTTTAGGATTAGTTGGTCAACATCTGTAAAGTACCTCTCTGAGATTTCGAGTGAGATTGCATTAAACAGACATCCAAAAGATGAGTCTTTTTATCTGCAGATACACAACATCTATCCATTTATTTAGAGCTTCTCTGAGTTCCTTCCTCAGTGTTCTAGTTTTCCTTGCTTAAATCCTGTAGACATTTTGTTAAATTTATGCTTAACTATTTCATTATTTTGAGTGCTAACGTAAGTAGTATTACATTTTCATTTTCAAATTCCAGTCTTTAATTTCTGGCACATAGGAAAACAATGAACCTTTGTAACTAACCCTTGCATCTTACAATTGATATAATTAATTGTTAGATCCAGAAGCATTTTTTTTCTTGGATACTGTTGATTCTTTGGAATTTTCTACATAAGGGAACATGTCATTGGTTAATAGTGACAGTTATTTTTTTCTTTCTTCTCCAACTACTTGCCTTCTGCTTCCTTTTCTTGTCTTCCAGAACTGGCTCAGACCTCCAAGTCAGTGTGAAATACAAGCAGCAGGGGAGTTTCCAAAGATGGCGGACTGGTAGGTAGCAGGAGAGAGATTCTCTGAGAGAGACAGCTTAAATGCCAGAATTTAACACCCTGGAGAGACCCAAACAGAGAGAGATGGACTCTCTCAACCGAGGAAGAAACTAAAGTTTAAAAAACCACCTGGGGCTACCATTAGTGAAGCTAAGATCAGCAAGTATGGCACTCTCCTCAAGCTGCCTGAATTCCTGCCCAAGAGCAACCTGACCAACCAAACTGCGCCGATATGACAGGCTTGAGCGGCCAGAGCTTGGAGCTGAACATCCCTGCGTGCGGCTCACCCAGACCTGACCCTGCACACAACCCACCAAGAGGCACCGTGAATTTGCACCGCAGCCGCACTGAAGTCGGAGGTCTGGGAGCCCAGCAGTTCTCAGGGACCGCATCAACACACAGTGAGTGATGGGAATAAGACCCTCCCATGGGAAAGGGGAAACCAACTGGAAGACATGTTGGATTTGGGCAGGACAGCCCTAACTCCATAAGGAAGTGGCTTCAGTTGGTTGCTCCCCTCACCAAGTGGATTGGTGGAATCTGATTAGATTGGGCCATGCCCCTGGCCGGGACCCAGTGGGTTGCTACAAACTAATTCCCTGAACACAGCCACACACTGATGCAGTGAAGGCCTGCAAAGGTTGACTGGCCTGGAGGAGAGGAGCCAGCGCACGCTGTGCTTGCTTGAACTTCACTCTCTGATAGCGGCTGGCAGAGGGCAGAAGCCCCAAGACTGAGTGCTCCAGAGGAGCCTTAACCAACAAGCAAAGGGGCTGGGAATTACACTGTACACTTGTATGGAAGGAACCAAAAACATGATGAGAGGGAGAAATAAGAAAAAACCCCCAACCCCCAACCTTGAGAACATTGATCCAGGAGAGGTAAATACAAAAGTGATTGAGGGCAGCAAACATGAAACATCAAACACAGCATCAGCAGACATAAAGAGATATCTTTAGAACCTCATAAGCGGGATCAAAACTGAAATATTAATTCAAATTAAACAAGAGATAAGTAGATTAATAAAAGAAAGGCTGGGCACATCTCAAGAAGACACAGACAGAAGAATGGAGGAACACAAAAGGAGAGAAACATTTAATGAAGAAAACAAGAAAAACCTAGAATTCATGAAGCAAATTCAAAGAGATTATCAGGAAACTAAAGACTCCATAGAAAACTGGCAAAACTGCTTGAAAGAAACCAAAGATGGACTATCAAAACTTGAAGACAGGCTTGCAATGTGTGATCATGAAAGGGAAGATCTCTTAAAAATAACAAGGGAGCAGGCAGTAACAATTGGAAGGCTAGAGGATGACAAGAGGATCTATAACTTAAGAGTAAAGCATGTGAATGAAGAAGCAGGAGTCAAAACAGAGGAATTGCAAAGACTATTCACAGAAATCATTAAGGAAAATTTCCCAAGCATACAAAAAGGAAATGATATGCAGATGTATGAAGCATACAGAACTCCAGCCACCTACAACCAAAACAGAGTTACACTTAGACACATAATAATCAAGATCCCAGAAATTCAATATAAGAACAGAATATTAAAAGCCATCAGAGAAAAGAAACAGATCACCTATAAAGGAAAACCCATCAAAATCATGGCAGACTTCTCAACACAGACCATCAGGTCAAGAAGAGCTTGGAGTGAAGTAATTCAAGCCCTGAAAGAGAACAGCCTCCAGCCCAGATTGATGTATGCTGCAAAACTCTCTAGAAATTAATGGAGAAACAAGATGCTTCCATGACAAAGAGGAACTGAGAGAATTTGTGACCACCAATCCAACCCTACAAAAAATACTGAAGGAAATTTTAGAGAGAGAGAGAACAAGAATACGAGCATTTCAGGAACAATGGTGGAGAACTCAGTGAATGGAGCAGACAATGGAGTGGAACAGAAAAATAGACAAGCAATGGCAGAAAAACAGAATAGCAGAAATGAGGCAGAGAAGATTGGCTATAATCTCTAGCATAGATGGCCTTGAAATATTAACAGAGAGAAACACAGGCAGAGTAGATCAGTACATAGGGTCCATTGAGAGGCTCTATATAGGGAGGCAGTGGGACCCAAAACAAGCAGTGCACCCTATGGGAGTGAAAGAGGAGGAATTGTCTAAAAAAGGAAGGCAGAGGATATTGTTAATTGGGTAACAAGACTTAAAATTCACATTATTCTCATCACTCTGCTTGGATGGACTACATGCTGTTCCAGTTTGTCTACTTACGCTAGACTTCAGGACATGGTCAGCTATCCCAAAAATAAGAGGACATATTATGGTAATCATCCCTAATTTCCAATCAACTTAATCTGAAGCCCTTTATAACTTATACTGTCTTATCATGACTGATCTTATTTGAATCTAGGTTGTTAGATTTCTACTTTATATTGACTGATTTTATTTAAATCTGTTATGATTGATAGCATCAAGCCTAAGAGTATAGGCAAATACACTGAAGATGACAAGATTCATTAAGATACCCACTCTGGTTTGATTATAACTTGCTTTTGAAGTCTTATAATGTCCCCAATGCTTTGTTTTTATTAATGTTGTTATATACTGCTGAGACATCATGGTAACCATTGTAGATTACCTTGTATTGTGGTTTTATATGACTTTTTTGCTTCATGCTTTTCTAGGAATTGTTTTATTTTATCTTGCTTTGTTTTGTTTTTACCTCTAATACAGGAAGGATAGATATACATTTAGAGACTCATACATGTATAGAGCTTATAAAAAGTTTACAAGAACCAACTATATAACACATGTTGCAATGAATAACTACTTTGAAGAAAAAGAGACACTGCAGTACCCAGTGCTGATTCCATAATGTTATGATGTGTAATCTAGCAAAATTATCAATCTTTGTTCAAAGTGATTTTTGCTTGTTCTGTTTTGTTTAAGTTCAACACACATGAAGGTATGGACAGCTGTTTTTAGGAGAATGAAAGACACTATGACAGCCATTCTCGGCTTCCCTATTGTCTGGTCTTGAAGACCTGAAATGCCCTCCTCGTCCTGCTCAGATCAATTCCATACTATGTTGCTTCATGTGAATTTCCTGTATGTAACAATATGGGCAACTATTTGGAAGAAAACAAGAGTCAATACGATAGAGAGTGAATATCTCCAATTGTCTACTTTTGGAATTTATGTCCCTTACATTGCTTTCTTGTGATCCACTTTGTTCTCTTTTGTTGTATTTAATTTTACTGTTTTGATATAATTGAATGTATATTTGAATGGGTAAGATGGATGACTATATTGCTGGGGTTTTTTTGTCAGATCATGGAACAGAACTGTTAACAGACTCACTGTTTGAATGTCTACTTTACATGTTTTAATTTTGTAATTTGAACAACTATTTCTAAGAAGGCAGTATGTAATTTGTCAAGTAATAATCTCTTAGGTTTTTTTCTTATTGTTCTTTTCCTTTTTTCCTTGGAATTCTGTATGGTTGCTACCCTTTATTCTGTTTTGTTTTGTTTTTTTCTTTCTTCTCTTTAAAAAAAATTCTCTATGGTACAATCAAATGCAGCTGTCTAGTAGACAGTTGGATAATTATTAGCCACTAAAAAAAAAAAAAGAAATACAAGCAGCAAAGGGAGAACACTCGCCTTACTCTCTCTTAGTAGAAAATCATCGAGTCTCTGCGAAGTTTGACCTTAATGCTATTTTTGCTTTTACGGAAATGTTTTTTCGAGTTGGAGTTCTCTATTTCTACTTTTGGGAGAGTTTTCATCACAACTGAACGATGACTTTTGTCAACTTATTTTTTTAATTTTTTTTTGCACTTCTTAATATAATCATGTGTTTTCATCCTTTTCCTGCTAATATGACAGAATATAAAATTTATTTTTAAATATTGCGATGTCTTTGTTCAGCTACTATAGAAGTTTAACAATTTTATTGATTTTCTTCAAAAAATCAGATTTTTTCTTTGAATTTCTCTATAGATTTCTTTTTCTGATTTCACTGATTTATGTTCTAATTTTGATTTCCTTTCTTCTATCTGCCTTTTTTTTTGTTTTCTTTGTGTTTCCAAGGAGAAAATTTAGTTACTGATTTGAGAGCTTTCTTTTTTTAAAATACAGAATTCAATGTTATTAATTTCCCTCTAAAAGATGCTTCTACTGCATCTTGAGAATTTTGATAAAGTCAAATTTTCATTTTTATTTGGTTGAAAATATTTACAATTTTTCCATAAGACTTATTTGCCCCATGTGTTATTCATAGTATATGTTTTAATTTTCAAATAATTGAGAATTCCAAAGCTATCTTTCTTTTACTCAAATATAGTTTAATCCCACTATTTATTGGAAAACATTGCCAGTCTGATTTCTCTTATTTGGGGTTTGCAAAGGTGTGCTGTATGACACAATGTTGTTTGTGTTCTGGAATGTTCTATGTGCACTTGAGTAGGATGCACTTAATATAAAATGAAGTAGAGGGGGTAGGGATTTAGCTCAGCAGTGTGGTAGTTTGATCCCCAGTATTGATTGATAAATAAATAAATAAATAAAATGAAGTAGATATAGACATAAATTAGATCTATGAAGTTGATGGCTTTGTTCAGTTGATATTCTCACTGATGTTTTGCTGCTGCATCTGTCAATTACTTCTAGATGATTGCTGGTCTTTCAACAGTAGCAGACTTGTCTATCTACCCTATCATTTTATTACCCTTGTGTTATATGATGTTCTGTTGCTATGTGAATATTCATTCAAGTCTTCTTGAAGAACTAATCTCCACAGCATATTGTAATACTTCTCTTTATCTCATGATTTTTCCTGATCTCAAGCACAGTGTCTAAAATTAAATTAATTGACTTCAAATTTTCTCTTCTTCACTGTTAGCATGGTATATCTTTGTTTTAGGTGTTTTGTTTTGTTTTGTTTTGTTCCAGCAGCAGGCAGAACCCCAATGCGCATGGGCAAACTTGGAACTCTGCACCCAGAGGAACCTTGGACTATAGAAGACTATCTGTGCTACCTTGAAGGGAGATTAAGTAACTGCCTCACTGTAACAAGATCTAAGCTGGCTTCAGTCAGTGTGGTGAGTATGCCCCTAAAATATAGGTGTACAGTAGCTAAATAGGGCCAGTAGTAAAGCTCCCTCTAACTAACTGTAATACCTTGGTAAGTCTGACAAGAGTGATGGGGACCCCTTCCTACACAAAGAAAACATCAGGCAGAGTGAGGATTGTGTCAAAAAGGACTCCCACAACATGAAGAAAATCAAAAGGGCTTATGAGACACACAGGCACACAATAGGGACAGAGTAGGGCCTCAGCTGACACAAACACTATAGACAGGGAGATTTGATGACCTGGAATAACCTGAAGATAAAGTACTAGCATCAATAAAAGCTGACCTACATCAATACTACTAGGCTTGTCAGCCCAGGAAGAATACAGGACTCACCTAACAGGCTCTGCAGTAGGGAGTCAGGTGACTGGCCCACCTATTCATTGTGGGACCCAGCAACTGGACAAAAATCAACCTTACAGTAGGACACCAAGATACATACTACCAACAGTTCACACTAATGGGTCTGAAGAACCAAACACTAACTTGAAAGAGGAAAATGGCAAAACAAAAAGGCAAAATGCAATCTCAAACATCCAGTCCAACAGGTGCAAGTACAGGAGACATTGAAATAAAGGACTCCAAAGGTAACACACCAGGAATCTCTGAAAATATAGTGAACAAAATAAAAAAACAGCTCCATGAGGCCATAGAGGAAGTCAAATTAGAAGTACTCTCCCAAGTAAAGATAGAAGTAACAAGCTTAGTAAAGGTGTTGCTGAGCGCAGCTGAAGAAAAAATAGAGAAAAAAGTACAGGAACATGGGAAACTGATTGAAACCTTGAATGAACAATATAGAAAACAAGCAGAATTCATGAAACAAACTGAAAGAGACATGCAAGAAACAAAAAATTTGATCCAAAGCGTGAAAAACTGTTTAAATGAAGCTGAGGATAGGATTTCGGACCTTGGGGACAGGATTGCAATTAGTGATCATGAAAGGATAGAACTTTTAAAAATAACAAAGCAGCATGAAATGACAATGCAGAAGTTTCAAGATGATGCCAAGAGCAACAGTATAATATTAACAGGTATTAGTGAAAACGCTGGGGTCAATACAAATGACATATCTAAAATATTCACAGAAATAATAGGAGAAAATTTCCCAAACATGGGGAAAAAATCTGATATGCAGATAAGTGGGGCATACAGAATGCCAAACAGTCACAACCAAAATAAAACTACACCCAGACACATAATAATTAAGATCTCAGACATACAACATAAAAACAGAATACTAAAAGCTGTTAGAGAAAAAACACAAGTCACCTATCGTAGAAAGCCCATTAGAATTACAGCAGACTTCTCAGCACAAACCCTCAAGTCAAGATGTGATTGGAATGAGATATTTCAAGCCCTGAAAGAAAACAGCTTCCAACCAAGACTGATGTACCCAGCAAAACTTTCATTCAAATTTAATGAAGAAATAAGATACTTCCATGACAAAGAACAACTGAAGAAATTTATGTCCACCAAACCAACCTTAGAAAGAGTGTTGAAAGACATTCTAGACAGAGATAAAAATGACCACAATCCCCAGAACAACAGAAAGAAAACACCAGGTGGGACAAGCAATTAAATAAGGGGGAAAAGCAGAAAGCAAACTATTGGAACATAACATGGCAAAGTTGAGCCAGCACATATCAGTGATAGTCATAAATGTAAATGGCCTCAATTCAACTATCAAAAGAAATAGGTTGACAGAATGGATCAAGAAACAGGATCCCACAATATGCTATATACAAGAAACACATCTGACCCAAAAGGAAACTCATAGATTAAAAGTCAAAGGATGGAAAACAGTATTCCATGCAATAGGAACCCAGAAAAAAGCAGGGGTAACTATTCTATTTGCAGACAATGTGAACTTCAAACCTAAAATGATTAAAAGAGACAAAGAAGGTCACTACATACTTGTAAGCAGAAAAATTCAAGAAGAAGAACTAACAATTATAAATATATATGCACCAAACACAGGAGCACTCAACTATATAACACAGATACTAAAGGACATGAAAAACCAAATACACAATAACACAATTATTACAGGGGACCTTAACAGCCCATTGTAACAAAGAGATGGATCAACTAGACAAAAAGTCAGCAAAGAAGTAATAGAACTGAATCATACCTGTGAGCAACTGGACTTAGTAGATGTTTACAGAGTGTTCCAACCAACCACAACAGAATACACATTCCTTTCAGCTGCACATGGGACATTCTCCAAAATAGACCACATATTATCCCATAAAACATTCTTAAGTAAATGCAAAAGTATTGAAATTATCCCATGCATACTATCTGACCATAGTGCTCTGAAATGGGAAATTAATTGCAAAACAAATTGTAAAACCTGCATGCATACATGGAAATTAAGCAACAACCTTTTAAACAAGTAGTGGGATACTGATGAAATTAAGGAAGAAATAAAGCAATATCTACAATTTAATGAAAATGTGGAAACAACCTATTGCAATCTGTGGGATGCAATGAAAGTGGTCTTAAGAGGGAAATATATAGCAATAAACAGTCATATCAAGAAAATAGAATGAGCACAAATAAACAACCTAATGCTTCATCTCAAGCTACTAGAAAAAGAAGAGCAACTTAAACCCAAAGCTCATAGAAGAGAGGAAATAGTAAAGATTAGAGCAGAAATCAATGCAATCGAAAGTAAAAAAACAATACAAAGAATTAATGAATCAAAAAGCTGGTTTTTTGAGAGAATAAACAAAATGAAAAACCTCTAGCTAACCTTAGAAAGCAAAAGAAAGAAAAAAGACAAATTCATGCAATAAGAACTGAAAAGAGGGAAATTACTACAGATCCCATGGAAATTCAAAAGATCATGAACACCTACTTTAAGAATCTGTACTCACATAGAGAGGAAAACACAGAGGTAATGGACAGATTTATAGAAACATATGAACTACCAAAACTCAACCAAGAAGATATAAGAATTTTGAATAATCCAATATCATCTATTGAAATTGAAAATGTAATAAAAAACTTACCCACAAAGAAAAGTCCAGGTCCTGATGGATTCACAGATGAATTCTATAAAAAATTTAGAGAAGATTTGATGCCAATACTCCTTAAACTCTTCAATGAAATTGAAAAGAAAGCAGTCCTCCCTAAATCATTCCTGGAGGCAAGTATTACTCTCATACCAAAACCAGAGAAAGACCCAACCAAAAAGGAGAATGATAGGCCAGTCTCACTAATGAACACTGATGCAAAGATTGTCAATAAAATACTGGCAAATAGAATGCAGCAAATCGTCAAGAAGATTATACATCATGACCAAGAGGGGTTCATTCCAGGGATGCAGGGATGGTTTAACGTACACAAATCAATAAATGTGATACACCACAGCAACAGAGCCAAAAAGAAAAACCACATGGTCATCTCAATAGATGCAGAAAAAGCTTTCGATAAGGTCCAACACATGATAAAAACCCTTCAGAAACTCAGAATACACAGTGTCTACCTCAACCTTATAAAGGCCATCTATGACAAACCAACAGCCAATATTATACTAAATGGACAAAAATTAAAACCTTTCACTTTAAAATCAGGAACCACACAAGGATGTCCACTATCACCACTCCTTTTCAATATAGTTCTGGGAACACTAACTAAGGCAATCAGACAAGAGAAAGAAATAAAAGGAATAAAGATAGGAAAGGAAGAAGTTAAATTGTCACTATTTGCAGATGACATGATACTCAACATAGAGGACCCCAAAAACTCCATTAAAACACTACTAGAGGTAATAAACAAATTCAGCAGTGTAGCTGGCTGGCTACAAAGTCAACATGCAAAAATCAGTAGCATTCCTGTACCCAAACAAGAAACTGACTGAGAGAGAAATTATGGAAATAACACCCTTCACAATAACATCTAAAAAAGTTAAATACTTAAGAGTCAACCTAACTAAGAATGTAAAAGATCTATATGCTCTAAAGATTAGAAGAGAAATCAATGCAATCGAAACTAAAAAAAAAAACCAATAAAAAGAATTAATGAATCAAAAAGCTGGTTTTTTGAGCGAATAAACAAAATTGACAAACCTCTAGCTAACCTTATAAAGCGAAAGAAAGAAAAAAACAAATTCACGCAAGAAGGACTGAAAAGGGGGGAAATTATACTATGCTAAAAAAGGAGATTGAAAAGAATATTAGAAAATGAAAGGCTAGGGCTGGTGATTTACCTCAGCTGCATAAGTGCCTGCCTGGCTAGCACAAGGTTGTGAGTTCAATCCCGGGTACCACAAAAAAAAAAAAAAAAAAAAAAAAAAA
>PVJX010003556.1:0-106992 GCA_004027295.1 Dolichotis patagonum | reverse complement strand
AAAAAAAAAAAAAAAAAAAAAAAAAAAAAAAAAAAGAAAGGAGTGTTCCCAAATAAATAACCTAATGATGTATCTCAAAGTCCTAGAAGACTATCTAAATCTGAAACTAATAGAAAGAGAGAAATTATAAAGATCAAAGCAGAAACTAATAAAATTGAGACTTAAAAAGCAATACAAGGCCAGGGATTTAGCTCAGCAGGATAAGCACCTACCTGGCAAGCATGAGGTTGTGAGTTCAATCCCTGGTACCAAAAAAAAAAGCAATATAAAAGATCAATGAACCAAGGAATGAGTTCTTTGAAAGGATGGGGAGAAGTCTGGGAATGAGTGGAGACAGGAGTGAGGGAAGGGGGCAACAACATGAAAAGGATCGGTATGATATCAGCTATGGACCAGCTGCCCGGCAGTGGATTAATTTACTGTGCGTTGCGAACATGTACTAATAAGCAAACTGAGAAGAAAAAAGATTCAATCCCTACCACTTACTAATGCAACACTACGACAAAGAGCACTGCTGAGCCAGGTTCCTGGAGTGTGACACCGGGAAGGTGAATGCTTGTTCTCCAAAGTGCCTCTGCCGACTCTCCAGGTGATGCAGAGACAAACAGAACAGCGAAGGCAGGTGTGATGTAAGCTTGCTGGGGGCCTGAGGCAGGACAGTAAACTCAAACTCAGCCTGGGTATCTTGGCTACTGAGAGACCCTATCTCAAAGCAAAACGTAAAGGGCTGGGGATGCAGCTCAGTGCAAAGGCCCTGGGTTTGATCCTCACTAGCACACACGCACACACTCACACATACATGCACACACGCACACACACAATTTCTGCCCTCCTGAACCTTACCTTCTAGGGAGGGGAAGCAACAGTGGATAAAGACACATACGTGTTGTGTTTGGCAAGTGCTCTACCATGAGCTACACCCAGCCCTTACATAGATGTTGTGTGATATTAGTTGACAAGCACGGTGAAGAAAAAAATTAAATGGTGAGCCTCAGAGCCAACAAAGGATTGGAGGACTTGGTGGAGAGAACCCCTGAAAAGAGTCTAACCCAAGGCCAGACACAAAGGGCCTCAATAAAGAAAATATGTGAGCTGGGTGTGACGGTAGATGCCTGTAATCCCAGTACTCTGGGAAGCTGAAGCAGGAGGATTGCAAGTTCAAACCCAATTGGACAATTCAGCAATTTAACAAGATCCTGTCTTGAAATAAATAAATAAAAATAAAATAAAAGCTGGACATGGTGGCACACATATGTAATTCCAGCACTGAGGAGGCCAGGGCAAGAGGATTGCCATGAGTTTGAGGCCAGCCTGGGCTACATAGTGAGTTCAAGACCAACCTGAATTATTTAGAGAGATGCTGTCCCTATCCCACCCCCAAAATAAAATAAAATGGAATAAAATAAGAATTGAGGATATAACTCAATGTGAAGACCCTGGGTTTAATTCCTAGTACTAGCGAAGAAATGAAAGAAGAAAGAAAGAAAGAAAGAAAGAAAGAAAGAAAGAAAGAAAGAAAGAAAATATGAATTCTTCTCCTCTCTGCAGTTTAGGAAGTAACGGCCACATGCCTTCCAGACTGAGCAAATCTTGGCTCCCTGGGGGACAAGCATGTGGATGGTCCCTCTTAGGGTTTCCAGCCTGGGCCAGGATTCCTGGCCTGAAGGCAGTAGAGAGGAGAGCCAGCCAAGGTTTTATAAAAACAAACAAAAACAAAAAGGGGAAATTCATATAACACATAATTAACCATTGATCACGTTGAAATGAACAATTCCGTGGCAGTCAGCACAATCACAGTATTGTACAATCACCACCTCCATCTAGTTCCAGCCCATTCTCAGTGCCCCCCAAATAAGTCCTATATCCATGAAGCACTCCCTCCGCTCTCCCTGACCTCCATCACTCAGTCTTTGTATCTGCCGTCCCGGTGTTCCATACACACCGTATATGAACATCTAAGTCAGTCTCCTGTCGCTTGCTGCCTGTTTCCGAGGTGCTGTCATACGGTAGCATGGCAGCTGGCTCGTAATCCACCGCGTAGGTTGGAACCAGGAATCAGATGCAGGTGCTTGTGAGGTAAGCACTTGTGCCGCTGAGCTACATCCCCAGGCTTCATAGAAGAAACCGGGACAGGGAAGATGAAGTAATGAAAAGGACAGAGGTCGCAACTCAGAGCGAAGGTCCTAGGTTCAATCCCCACTACCTCTAGTACCTCCAGTACCTCCTGCTCTTTCCATTAGTTTTCGCATAGTGCATGACACTTTGAAATACTTTTATCTGTTTACTTTTTATCATCCAACCCTTGCACTACACTATGTGCTGCATTAGGGCAGGACCCCCCCCCCCCCGCCTTCTGGTACCCCCCAGTCTCTGCCTCAGAACTGCCTGAGGGTAGGAGCTTACTTCATAAATATTAAGTGCACCTGGAGTATAGTCAAATAAATAAATGCACCCAACATACAAAATATCCTGATGTCATGCATCTATAGACCTGACATACACAAATGACACTGTTTTCCAAATATTAATTAATGAAGTCTTCGAAATTTCCCTGAAGGGTTGGCTGAGAGTGATTTCATGGTGGATCCAAGACACAAATAGAGCAAAATGTTTTATTCTGGGTCACTGGTGACTCAGAGTCTGGGAATAGAAACACACTCCAAAACCTTTGCTCTAATTAGTCAAAGTAATTATTAGGTGCAATAATTAGGCACAAATGACCTCAGCCAGGCTGTTGTATAACTTCTGGAATTTAAGACCTACACTAATTTGGCTTTAATGACACTATTTGTTGTGGCTTGCCACCCCAAACCCTTTTTGCCTTTTCTGAGTAATCAGACATTTGTCTCAGACTACAACCTTTTCAGTAATGGGTGTTTAGACTCACTGACTCATTATCATGTTCTGGAGTCATCCCTCAAATTATTTCTCTCTAATGCAGGTGTTGATTTTTGGCGGGGAGGTGTTAATGATAGTTTGGGGTTATTTCTAGAGGTTAGTTCCCATTAGGAACTTCTCTCTTAGCCTGCTTATTGATTTATTTGTAGCGCTGAGGATCAAACCTAGGGCTTCCAGGCTTCTAGACAACCACTGAGTTACATCCCCAGCCTCAATACACTTCCTGAATCACTATGTATTGTGCCCTCTAGGGTGAGCAGGGCTCTATGCAGCAAGCTGGGGACAGTAAGGAACAAAACACAGTTCTCTTGTCCAGCATGCCCAAGGCCCTGGGTATGATCACCAACTCAGCAACCAAAAGCAAAATAAACAAGACAAGACAAAACACACAGTCCTCCCTCTAAGAAAAATTCTGTGTGTGATATTAGTAGTTTAAGGAGGGGGTGCACAATTTATTTTTTACTGGGTGTGGTAGTGCATGCCTATAATCTTAGCACTTGGGAGGCTGAGGCAGGAGGATCACTTCGAGTTCAAGGCCAGCCTGGGCTATATATAGTTAGATCCTGTCTCAAAAAACTGAAAAAAAGTTTTTCTTTTCGCCCTCTTTCTTTTCCCTTTCCTACCCTTTGCCTCTCTCTCCACCTCCCTTCCTTTTATTTCCTTCCTTCTTTTTTGTTTGTTTGTTTTTGGTACCGGGGATTGAACTCATGGCCTCACACTTGCCAGGCAGGTGCTTGTGCCTCTGAGCTAAACCCCTGGCTCCCCAGTTCTATTTTTTAAGACAGGGACTCATCAAGTTGCTAAATTGCGTGACCTGAGATCAAAATTGTGATCCTCCTGCCCAGCCTCTCAGAGTGCTGAGATTACAGGTGTGTACCACTATGCCTGGCTCCCTTTTTATTTTATTACTTATCTATTTATTTGTTTGTTTATTTTGAGACAGTCTTGCTAAACTGCCCAGGCTGGGCTCAAATTTGTGACCATCCTGCTTGAGTTTCCTAGAGTGCTGGGATCACAGGTATGCAGCAACAGGACTGGCATGAACTTTAACCATCCCTTTATCTCATTCTGGCCCGGAATAATAGTCAGAGTTCCTTGTGGCTTATTTAGGGTGAGTAAGAATAAGAGTACATGCTTTTTTTGGTTTTTCCATGAGATTATGCATGTAATCCCCAATATCGGCCTAGGAAGCATGCACTCTTATTCATATATTATCATCATCCCCACTTACAGACAAAGAAACGGAAATCAGGGACTCAGGTGACTTGCCCCAAATCACCCAGCTGGCTGGTTGGTGATGGGGGTGGGAGGAACCTAGGGAGTGGATACTGTGCTTTGATTCCCTGTCCTAGACTCACTGTAGGAGAATTATTGATTGTCCAGGAAGGCCTCCAAATCCTCTGCTAGTGCTCATCCCCCTATAGATTCACTCAGCAAACATTTGCTGGGGTCTTGCTCTCTTTCTGCAGGGACCCAGTGAGGCACATGAAGAGGATTTAGAGCAGATCTTTGCCTAGTCATAGGAATCGTCTGGAGCAAGGACTGGCACACTGGAGCAAAATCATGACTAAATCTTGGTTTAGGTGGGCACGATGGCCACAGATTTGGGGAAGAAAAATATAGTTAAAGTTGAATGTCAGGCCACCCAATTATCTTTTAGCATGTTTTATGCCATGTTCTATTATATTTCATTTTGATTGCTATATTGACTTGAGTATATATTTTAACCTCTTTGGTCCCAGGATTCAAAATGAGAATAATAACCACCCCCTTTTCAGTTGGGCATAGTGGTGCACACCTGTAATCCCAGCACTCAGGAGGCTGAAGCAGGAGGATCACTGTGAGTTCAAGGCCAGCCTGAACTACATGGTGAGACCCTATCTCAAGAAAAAAATTTTTTTTTCTACCATATAAATGTTCAACAATGGAAATTTACAAAAGTAGAGACCAGAATAATGAATCCATCTTCAAAAACTATCAGCTCCTCAGTTCTGGCCGACCCAATTTTACTCCTTCCCCAGCCCTCTAAAATGTCTGAATTCCTCCTCTGGAGAGTTTTTTTCTTTCATTTAGAAAAATTTTAGCCTCAGAATGGCTAATCTGACTTTTCATCAGTTCCCCTGCAGCAGATCTATTGCTTGTTGTGGTATGAACTTTCTTACAAGATTCCTTAAGGGCTTTCCTTTGAATTCAGAGTTTTGATATTCAAAACCTACTTTAGAGAACTAAAAAGAAAAAGAAAGAAAAAGGCCAAAGCAAAGCAAAACAAAACAAAACAAAAATCACCTCTCTTTTACAAATCAAAAGCCTTGGCTTTCAAAATTATTATCTTTGCCATGAATTTCAAAAGCTTGGTTGGGAACTTATAAAAAGCAAGAATTTGGTTCTTTCTTTTTTGAATTGGTTTGGGTCAAGTCTCTCCAAGGGGTTTCTGTAGAATGATTCAACCTCAGCCTCAATACATGGTTTTATGGGAAGAGAGGGTAAAAGGATTTTTTAGAAAAAGGAACAAATAGCATTCCTAATTGTGCAAAATAAATAGCACTCATTTCTCTCTCTCTCTCTCTCTCTCTCTCTCTCTCTCTCTCTCTCTCTCTCTGTCTGCTAGGGATTATACTTAGCGCCATGTGTTTGCTATGTATCTCTAGCCCTTTCTAGTTGTCTTGAGATAGGGTCTCACTACATTGCCTAGGCTGGCAGTCAGTCCTCCAGGAGGACTGAGGCAGAAGAAACTCACAGTCCACTGCCTCAGTTTCTCCAGTACTCACCACACCAGGTTCCATTACTATTTGCATCCCTAAAGTATTAATTTGAGGGTTGGTGAGGAGATCAGAGGTAGGGTGTGGGTTTAAGTTTTTTTTTTTTTTTTTTGGTACCGGGGATTGAACTCACAACTGCATGCTTGCAACGCAGGAGCTTATGCCACTGCTAAATCCCCAGCCCCGGGTTTAAGTATTCTTAAAGCCCAGGATTCAAGACCAAATAAAAAATAATTTTTTAAAAAATGTAAAAATAGAGTAAGCAGCCTGCTGCCCTGGAGAGTGACTGTGGTCTGGCAAGCCGTGGCCACCCCAGGGTGGGGAAACCAGAAGCAAGAGCGTCTCCTGAGATCCGTGCCATGCTGGAACTTAGGGGGCCGAGCCAACCAGTAAGCAGCCTGCTGCCCTGGAAAGTGACTGTGGTGTGGGGAGCCGCGGCCACCCCAGGGCGGGGAAACCAGAAGCAAGAGCGTTTCCTGAGATCCGCACCATGTTGGAACTTAGGGCACTGACCCAACCAGTAACCAGCCTGCTGCCTACCAGGTCGAGGGCTTAGAATCAAACATACCACACCCCCCACCCCGCTAACAATTGGGATCCAGGGATCTTGGTATCTCTTGGGAGGTGACCATATGTGGTACAACAAGTGGGGGGAGTTTCCTTCTACTATCTCTGAAGGCAAATATTTTTATCGCCGTTTTGCTTTGTCCTGATTAATGGTGTTGCTCTATTCAATACTGTGTTGAAGTGTTCTATAATGTGTATTTCTTTGATTTTGCTCTACCTAGTAGAAGAACAACTATTGTGAAGACAACGAGATATACAATGTTGCCTGTTACTGTTGTCCTGGTGACCTGCTGTGATGTTCTGTGCCAGTTTCACTATACTGTCTCAATTGGTGTTATTCCATCCTGTTTTTTCTGTTTGCAGCTTCACTGTGTGTTCACTTTGTTTGCCTTAATTTTGTAACATGAACAGCTATTTCGGGGAGTATGTGGTTTGTCAACTAGTGATTTATGGGTTTTTTTTTTGAGGTTTTGTATTGTTTCTACCCTTTTTTCTGTATTGCTTTTTTTCTCTTTAAATAAAATTTAAAAAAAAAGAAAAAAAATGTAAAAATAATTTTAACTGGTCGAATTATTTCTCAGAATATTTTTCTTGAAGCTTTAACCTGAGATTTCCCCGAATACAGTTTGTAAAGCTAACTCGCAAGTCTGGGCCAGTTATTTTCTATTTAATATGTCAGTATCCTAGGTGTTTCTGCAGGGTGGCCTCAGGCTTCTGTGCAGCTGCTTATGCAGAATTCAGTGTCCCAGATGTCACCTAAAGCCCCTGCTCAGAAGGTCTGATGCTCCTACTTAGACTTGCATCATCTGATCCCTTAGTCATAAGTACTGACGTTAAGCTTCAAGCTATCAACTTTTAAAGCCAAGTCATAGTGTTCTTCTCAGGTATATTCACTGAACGCTTCCAATATTAATCAAAACCTAGCATCTCCTAGAACTGGGACTCACCCAACAGCATGATTGCCTGATGTGATCCAGCACAACGAAGGGGAAGGAAGGTGGTTACTGGTTGGAACCACAGACTGAGAATAGAATCGTTGGTGTTTATCCTCAGTGTGGCAAACAGCCTCCCTGGCGACCCGACAGGCCATAGCCAGGCTTGGTTTCCTTGTGGGCAGCTTTCCTGGTAGTAAAATCAGAGTAGTGTATGTCCTAATAGCTGGAGGAATAGCTGGAAGAACACTTGTGTTTTTAAAAAAGCGACTTGAAATGATCATGATAATGTCTGCCCTGACTGTTTCAATGCACAGTATTTTATTTTATTTCATTTATTTGGTACTGGGGATCAAACTCATGACCTTGCACTTACCAGGCAGGGGCTGTACCGCTGAGCTATAGCTCTGACACCCTAATTTAAATTCTTGTAACTGTGTGCACTGTCAGGCCTGGCACTATGTAGTATTTTAAACTTTTTTGTTTTTGAATCAGCTCTCACTGTGTATTTTAGGCTGGCTTTGAATTCATTATGTAGCCAAGGCTGTCCCTGAACTTCCAGTGATTCTTCTGCCTCAACCTCCTGAGTGCTGGAATGACAGGTATGTGCTACACACCTGGTGGGCTAACATGCTTTAAACTTTAGGGTAGTTTTAGATGTGTAGAAAAGTAATGCAGACAGCGCAAGAGTTCCTTTGTATCACACATCCGGTTTTCCCTATAATATAAACATCTTACATGATTATTGTATAGTTGTGGTTTAGTTTTTTTTGTTTGTTTGTTTGGGTTTTTGAGACTGGGTCTCACTAAATCACTACAGTTCCTAGTCTGGGCTCAACTTTATGATCCTTCTGCCTCAACTTCCAAGAGTGCTGAGACTATGGGCATGTGCCGCCATGCCTGGCTCTCCAGCTGATTTTATTGAATATCTTCTAGCAGTCACTACCCATTTCCCTGTTTCATCCCACATCCTCTGGCAACCAGTAATCCTTCTATGGGTTTTTCACTTATGGATATTTCATATAAACCGAAGCATATAATTTGTGGCATTTTTGGGTCTGGCTTCTTTCAGTTTCTCCAAAGTTTTTGAGGTTTATTTGTTTCGTAGAGTGTATCAGCGCTTCATTTCTTTTCATGGCAGATAATATTCTATTATGTAGTTGGACCACATTTGGTTTACCTATTCATCAGAGTAAACTTAGCCACGTTTGGGCCATTCTGATTTTCCTTGCAACTTTAGATTAGTACTGGTGCCATGTATTTGCAGTGTCTTGCACTTGGGATTGGTATTTGTAGAATGTCTTGCAATTGGGATTTCTCTGATCTTTTTCTCATGATGAGCCTGGAAATGCAGGTTTTAAAAAGGAAGAATAAAAAGTTGGCATGGTAGGCCACACCTGTAATCCCAGCACTTGGGAGACTGAGGCAGGAGGATCATTGAGAGTTTGAGATCAGCCTGAACTACAGTGAGCTGAAGGCCAGCCTGAACTGCACAGCGAGACCCTGTCTCAAAAAGACGATTAAAAAAATGAAAAAAGGAAAAACATGGAGGTAAGGTGCATTCTCCTCCTTGTGCGCCCAGGGTAGACACCTGGCTACAGCACTGTGATTGATCTATATGATATCTATGTATTTTGCCATCTAGGTGAACTTTAGGAAGAAATATGACAGGTAATTGTATCATGGAGCTAGGGTATGGCTCTCTCTGCTCCTTGTTACCTACACTGGTGTTGTGGCTCGGGCCTAGATGTCCTCCCAAAGCCTCACGTGGTCATAGGTGGAGCTTTTTCAGGAGTGGCTGTATCTAGAATGTGTGATGCTGGGACTGATTCATGGTACAATGCTAGACACAAGGGCACTAGGATTAAGGGTGTGAGTGTTGACTGCCCCATGTAGCCTGGATAAGATATAAAGGGATAGAAAGAGCTGTGGTCCTCCCTTGCTTGCTTTTGCAGTTTTCTGCCTGCTGCAAATGATTTCTCCTCTGTAATATCCCTCTGCTAAGCCCCCTGCCTTAGAGCCAACCGATTATAGACTGAAACCTCTGCAAACTGAGCTAAATAAATCTTTCCTCCTTTAACTTAGGGTGTTGGGTCAGCAATGAGAAAAATAACTAAGACAATCAGCCAAGTCCCTGCAGAAGAGGAATGGTCACTCCAACTAGGGGACTTGGGAGGAATGTAGTACCAGGGTTGCTCGGCAGAGTGCTCTGAGGCCAAAAGTGCCCATCCCTAGGATGGGAGGGTGAGGGGAGGGAGTGATCAGCAGGACTCAGACTGGGCAGCCCCAGGCGAAGGCCTTGGAGCAGAAAGAGTCCAGCCTGCAGCAGCTCCCTGGGTCCAGAGCCAGAGATCCGACCCTAACTCCTGTCCCTCCTCCCTCTGCTGCCCGTGGGATGAGCCTGGCTACTCTAGAGGTCAGGGCGTCAGTGGAAGTAGGCCAGACACTCTGGCCTCTGGGGACCAAGAGTAGAGAGGGGAATGTGTGGAAGGACTTGGAAGGGTGGGTGGAAGCCACCTCACTTGTGACCTTCCCCCGCACTGTTTAACCTCTGCGGCAGACTGTTAACATACTTGGTTTTTGTTCTCAGTTCTGTTACAACCACTAAAACTCTCTTATTGGGCTGGAGATGCTTGCCTAGGAAGTGTTGGGCTCTGGGTTCTATTCCCAGCCAGCACTGCAAAAACTAAAATAAATTTAAAAACAAAAATAAACAAGGACCAACATGTATAATAGATACTTTGAAATAGGAAGAAAATGTTCAAATGGGAAGGGGAACTAGGCAGGGGAGGGAGGGAAAGGAAGGAAGGGAGAAGAAAAAGAAATAATGAAAAAGAAGGAAAAGTGGAAATAAAGCTTTGTAAACATGGAGAAGAGGAGTAAGGGAGGGTAAGGGAATGGGGGAAAAATCAAATTATATCATACACAGGTACAATTTCCCCGTGATGAATTTGATCATTATGTGTAACTAAAATGTTCAAATAAACTTAATGAAATATAAAGAAATACAAAGACTGAAAATCTTTCATAGGCTAAGAAAAGAGATGCTGATTTGTTTTATTTATACTACTAGTTTATCATAGTTCTTTGAAAAGAAAGTGTTATCTGTTTCTTGCATACAAGAATCTTTTCAGTCTATGTCTTGTACTCTGAGTAACTACTTTGAAGACAATGATACACAGCGTACAGACAAAAAGTAAATAGGTGAATAAACAAAACTCATGTGTGTCCTGAGTGACAGATGTGTCCTTTGTCATTTATAAACAGCCCCTTGGGATCACACCTGAGCTTGTGCTAAGGATGTAACTTGACGTAGGGCCCTAAATGGCCTCAGGAGGGAGCTGGTCACTAGCAAGATGAAGGGAGCAGAATCTGTGAACTTGGGGCTGGGGATTTAGCTCAGCAGCATAAGCACCTGCCTTGCAAGTGCGTGGTTGTGAGTTCAATCCCTGGTACCAAGGGAAAAAAAAAAAAAGAATCTGTGAACTCAGCCCCTTTAAAGTTAAGCTTTAAAACAACAACGAAAAATGTTTTTGATACTGGAGATTGAACGCAGGGCCTTCACACTGAATTACATCCTCAGCCCCTTTTGTTATTACGATTTTTTGTTTTGAGACAAGGTTTTCCTCAATTGTGCAGGGAGACTTTAACTTGGAATCCTCGAGCCTCAGTCCCCCAGAGTGATGGGATTACAGGCTTGCACTACCATGCCCGCCTAAGGTTTTGAAACAGCTTGGACAAGAACACCATCCCTCCTTACTCCCATCCAAACTCTTGAACAAGGAGATTTAATGAGTCCAGGTAACTGACAAAGCTAGGTGCTGGGAGGGTCTCAAGTCTAGAGAGGGCATGGACGTTCTCTACCCACCCCTACACTGCTCCTGAGCTGTCCCTGAGCTCCTGAGTTCTGAGATATGTTCTAGCAGATTCCCAAACCCCAGGGAGGAATTGTGAGAACTCCCAAATTGCATATGGACAGTCGGAAGTATGCGTGGGCCTGGGGCTCAGCAGCAGTGTTTGTTCAGTGTGCAGGAGATACTGGGTTCCATCCACAATGATGCACACCCCAGAGAAGGAGGGGGGAGGGAAGGGGAAGAGGAAGGAGACTGGAGGGGGAAGGGGAGGGGAAGAGGTAGGAGGCAGAGAGAGAGAGAGAGAGAGAAAGGAAAAGTACAGGTGGCCTGACCTTGTGACTGGCACATGAACTGGGGCCACCTTGTGGGACTGAGCTGCCAGTCTGTGAGGTCTGAGCCAACTCAGGTACATGTCACCAGGATTGAATCATGAAACCCTCAGCGGTTGGCGTGGAAGAACCTCATTTGGTTGGTGTTAACCATGTCCTGTGGGTAGAAATAGGGAATCTATTTGTGTCCTAATTGATGAATGGAAAGTGTAAAATAGAAATAAAAATATTGATCTTGCTGGGAAAATGTGAGGGTCAGACGAGTCTTAGCATGGATTGTAACTACGGAACTGTGTGGGTGGCAGGGGGACTTGCTATTAAAATGTTGTTTTTATTCATTTTCAGGCAGCCCACTCCCCAGCTCTTACATGTTGATATGGGTACCTTCCTAATACCGGGGCTGCGCTAAATCTCCTACCTGCCACCTGTGGTGACTAATACACCAGCACGGTCTCCAACGTGCACTTCTGCACTTCTTCACTCCTTTCAGGGCTGAGGGACTCACTCATCCAGTCCCCTGAAGTTAGGCAGGGCCACGGGATGCCTTCCGACCAATGGAAGATGATTACCAGGATGCATCACTTCCTTTTGGAGGCAGTAAAAACTCCCACAAGATTCTCCAGGCTTCCAAGCTGGACGTGGTGAGGTAGCAGGATCGAGGGAGTTCTAGGCCAGCCTGAACTGCAGTGAGACCCTGTCTCAAAACCAAAGATTCTCCAGGCTTTGCCCTCTCCCTTGTGAAGGGTTCTATCTCCAGGAACACAACTCATGCACACACATACATGTACATGCACACAAGCACACACTTAGCCAGACAATGGGGGTGTGGTCTGAGGGTAATATTCTTTGGTGAACTTTTTGGGGGAGAGGCTTTTTTTTGGTCTTGTCTTGTTTTTGCTGTTGTTTTGTTTTTGTTTTGAGACGGTCTCACTATGTCTTTCGAACTGGCCTTAAACTCACTGTGTAGCCCACGCTGGCCTTGAACCCACAGTTCTTCACCTCAGTCTCTGGCTTTTTTTTTAATTTAAATTTTTATTAGTGTCATGATTACACTCTCTGGGGGAGCTGGTGCACACATGTAATGAAGCTTCATTTTTTATACTTCCCCTCCCTCCTCTTCCTTCCGCTAGGAGCCCAAGAGTGCTCTGGACTGAATCTGTGGTAGCTGCTTACCAAGAAGGTGCCAGAGCAAGATGCAGCAGCGAGTGCCGTGTTCTTGCCTTTGCCTTGTACTTGGTAAAGAGAATGACAAGCTCTGTAAGGAATGGAGGTTTAAATGCACTAGTGAATCACAAGGTGGTGGTTAGAGTGGAATCTGGTGATCTGTTTGCTTTCTATTCTTAACTTTCTCTCTGGCCAAGCTTCCCAGAACCTCTTTGGGATAAAAATAAGTGGTGTTTGGTAATCCGGAGCCAAAACTCAGCACTTCAATCAAATGTGCCCCTGAACACAGCTAATTTGTACTAATCACCTTTACTACCCCGCTGCACTATTCAGGACCATGTCAGGTGGGGTTTGGAATTCTGAAGTTTCCTTACCGGGCCTCAGTGCTGCGGTTCTCAAACTGGGGCATGCATCCAACCCCTTGGAGGGCTTATTAGAACACCCATTGCTTGAGCTGGCCCTAGAGGGTCTGATTCCATAGGCCTGGTGGGGAGGGCCTGAGAATTTTCTGTATTTAACAAATTCTCAGATGGTGCAGATGTTGTAGTCCAGGGGCCACTCTCTGAGAGCCCCTTCCCTGCTGGAGCTTCATACGGTGATCCCTTGGTATCTGCAGGGGCTTGGTGCCAGGATCCTTGAAGGATGCCAGAATCCCTGAAGGATGCCAGAATCTTCAAGTGCTCAAATTTCTGATAATAAAATGACCCAGCTGGACATGGTGATGCCCACCTATAATTAAGGCACTTGGGAGACAGAGACAGGAGGATCCCACAAGTCCAAGGCCAGCCTGGGCTACAGAACAAGTTCAAGGCCAATTTGAACTACATGGCAAGACCCTGTCTCAAAAAACAACAAACAAAATAAAACATGAAATAAAATCATGTCTGCCCAACTCTAACAGTAATCTTCAGCCAGGTGATTCCCTCCTCCAACATACTTTTGGAGAGGTGGCATACTCATACTGGCAGAGGTGGGGTATAGCAGGGGGTGTTACTGGCATTTAATGGATGGAAGTCAGGGATGGTCCTAAACATCCCACAATGCTCAGACCAGCTCTCACAAGCAACTATTTGACCCAGAATATCAGTGGGACTAAAGTTGAGAAATCCTGAACCAGAAATTGTTACAAAGATTAAGGAATATTCTAATAAGGCATACATATTATACAGTCATTAAGAATTGTCCTTGAGGGCTGGGGATTTAGCTCAGTGGCTTAAGTGCCTGCCTGGCAAGCGTAAGGTCATGAGTTCGATCCCCGGTACAAAAAAAAAAAAAAAAGAATTGTCCTTGATGTAGGGCACGATGGTGCACATCTGTGATCCCAGCAGGCCGGAGGATCACTGTTAGTTTGAGACCAGTCTGAGCCTATATAGGGTGTTGTAGTCAGGGGTTGGGAGGAGAACAATTAGAATCAGGACAAAGAATTTATAATATTATTTATGATGGTCACCCAGAGTTAACACAAGACAGTGTGGGAAATCTATCCACAACACTAAAAACATAGAATATTCAGCCAAGGGCCTGAATCCCACAGCAATGTCCTGCATGAGTCCAGATGAAGACCCAGAGCTCATGACAATGCCTCCCACGAGTCCAACTGGAGGTCTAGAGCCCACAAGAAGGATTCATGTCAGTCTCTTTTATGGATCCATGCCGGGAAACCAGCATGAAGCGTTTATCCTGGAGATTAGACGGCACACGTTTTTACCTCTGGAGCCAGGAAGCGATGCTCGATGTAAGGACCAGGGCTCCCCCAAAGTGAACTGCAGCCACTCTCACCAACAAGGTCCCAAGTTCCTTCAATGACAATGGTCAAACTCACACTGGGGAAGCTACTCATGATGAGCTCCTCGAAGAGAACCAGAGGCTCAAACAGCAACACGTAAGAGAACCCACAATGCCTCACTCGTCTTCCCCCATGTCTCTATATATGCTGGCAACTTTGCTCAGGTGGGCCATCTATACTCAGCATCGCGCTGATTTAATTCACCTGGTGTTAAGTTGACCAGCAGTGTGTAATCCGTAACATAGGGAGAACTCCTCTCAAACAAAACAAAACAAAACAAAACAAACACAGGATGCTCTTTAAGTCTTTTTCCTTTTTCTTTTTTTGGTATCAGGGCCTCATGCTTGCCAGGCAGGCACTGTGCTGCAGAGCTACATCATCCATTTAGTAGGGTGACATTCCTGGTGTACTGGAAGGACACATTAAATTGTTGGGGCAGGTTATCATACTGCCTCACACTATAGGGTGTACTTCTTTTCCTACTTTTACTTGGCCCAAACTCACTCTACAAAACCTATTTATTTATTTTTACCTTTGATAAAACTCCACTACCATTAAAAAAATACTGGGGCACGTACATGAACAGATACACCTGAGGCCCTGTTAATTGAAGTTCATGCTGTGCCAATAAATGTTTAATGACTGACCTGAAAAGAAAACTCCTGGTTGGTAACTCTTGTTGGTTTCCATGTTACAAAACCCTTGCAAGGTGGCAGATTTCAAGCCACCTCATGACGTCCCTGGATGGGGTTGGTGGGGATGTGGGCAAATGGCCATCCCTGCCCATGGCTGCCGGCTTCAGGACACCATCAGAAATCACTGCATTCATGTGGGAGACCAGAAGGCAAACTGCCTGTATGTGAAGATAGGGCAGAGCGATCACCGATGTGTTGGAAACCATTAACCGTCAGCCATGAAGTTGCAGCTCCTGAGGCTCTTGGGGTTAAGGACTGTGAGAGGAAGAGAAAAATAAAGAAGAGACAGAGCTGGGGTCAGGTGGAGCGCTTATCCTCCTGATGGGAGGAAAGGTACTGCTCAACCAATGCAGCATGTTTATTTATATACTGGGAAAGATGATGTCAATTTCAGCCCCTCTGCCTAGCAACCCATTGCTTGGATTGTCTAGGAGCCTGGTGTTTTTCTGAGCTAAGGCAACTTCTTCACGTGACTGACCTGGGTGCTCTTTGTTTTCTGGTAGGGTCACATCTGGGTCATGCCCTTGGTCAATTTCCAGCTTCAACGGTTCCCAACATCAGCTTAGTAAGAAGTGACTCTCAGGAGATGCTATTGTGTCAGTTTATGCTCTCCAGGGGCAGAATAACCTGGTTATTCATATGACAAAGCTTGAAGTTGGGGTTGGCAGCATACACTTGTAATCCCAGTGCTTGAGAGGCTGAGGCAGAAGGATCTCAGTGATTTCAAAGCCAGCCTGGGTTACACAGTGAGTTCAAGGCCAGCCTGAATTACATAGTGACACCCTGTATCAAAAAAAAAAAAAAGCAAGCAAGTCCCAATTTCTGATTCAATACAAGCCCCAATTTCTGATTCAATACAAATTACAAATTCCTGGCTGAGGGAGTAAGTACAGGATCTGTGTCAGTGGTGACAGGAGAGGTGGAAATGATGAATATACATGATCTGGATTGGTCACCTAGTGTAGGAGCTCAGGTTGTGAGCTGCAGAAGGGGGCCCACTGGGAGGCGCCACTTGCATTGCAGGCACGCATGAGTGCCTGTGAACAAATGGGAGCGGGCAGGGAGACTACGGGCTTCTCCATCCTGAATCTTGGGGCAGTGTGAACCCTTCCTCTGTACACCCCACAGCCAGCCCTGTTCATTTGTTTTCATTTATTGTTTTCTTTTTTCAGTTTTTGCTTTTTGAGCCCGAGTCTTGTCATGTAGTACAGGCAGGGACCAACTCAAGGTAATCCTCCTGCCTCAGCCTCCTGAGTTCTGAAGTTACAGGCACACACTACTATGCCTGGTATGTTCACACTATTGAGAACATGCATTCCTGTTGTGCATGAACACAGGTCTGGGAACCTCCTGAACTCCTGGTTTCTCAGGGGCTCAATTCCAAACCTGTTGTGACCCCAGTACTGAGGCCACCATGGTGGCTGACCTGGGGGCCTTTGCCCATTACTGGTGACACACAGCCAGCTCATGGGTGCTTCCAGTGAGTGGAAGTAAGGGTATGCAAAGCCTTCAGTCACAGCTGCCACCTGCCTGGCCTCAATGGACTTAAAATAGATATAAGGAAACATTTGAAACCAGCTGTGGTAGCACACATTTGTAATCCCAGAGCTGTGGGAACCTGAGGCAGGAGGATCACAAATTTGAGCCTAGTATGGCAATTTAGCAACTTAGGGAGACCTTATTTATTTATCTATTTATTTATTGTCTTTTTGAGACAGTGTCTCACTATACAGTTCAGACTGGCCTTAGGCTTACTTTGCAGCCCTGGCTGGTCTCAAAATTGCAATGATCCTCTTGCCTCAGCCTCCTGAATGCTGGGATTACAGGAGAGACCCTATTTTAAAATAACAAATGAGCTGCAGATGTAACTCAGTACAGAGTTGGGTTCAATTCAGAACTACTACCAACATCATTATTAAAAAAAAAAAAAGAGAGAAAGGAAGCAAGCGTGCTCAAGATGCTGCAGACACATTCACACAAGAGCTTGGAGACACACAGTCATAGCGCTTTCATCTGTAACAGCCAAAAAGAGCAACAGCTCAACAGACCATCAAGAGCAGAGCAGAGCAGAGCAACAAAGGCGGTCCATCCACACAATGAAAAGTTACTCAGCCATAAAAAAAAATGTGCTTTTGTGTACAACCACAAGGCTCAACCTCAAAAACATTACAGCGGGGAAAAGAAGCCAGACACTGAGGCCACAAATTGTATGCTTCTGTTTACATGAAATACCAAGGACACACAAATCCACTGAATGAAAGTAGATTAACAGTTGCTAGGGGCTGGGAGCTGGAGGAATGGAGAGTATAGTGCCACTGAAAATGGAATTTCGTTTGGTTTGGTTGTTTTGTTTGAGACAAGGTCTCACCATGTACTTTAAGCTGATGCTGAACTCACTATGTAGTTCAGGCTGGCCTCAAACTCATGGCAGTCCTCTTACCCCAGCCTCCCGTGTGCTGGGATTACAGGTGTTCCCCGACATCCCTGGCTGAAGTTTCTTACGAAGGACATGTGACCTGTGGGGTTGTAGGTCAGTCCTAATTAGATAGTGATGGTTGCATAATATGGTAAATTTATCAAAACCACTGAATTAGCCAGCTGTGCTAGCAACATGCCCGTAATCCCAGTTCTCTGGGAGACTGAGTCAGGAGGATCCCAAATTTGAGTCCAGCCTGGGAAATTTAGTAATTTAGAGTCCTACAAAACTCTGTCTCAAAATTTAAAAAAGAAGGGCGATAAGACCTAAAGATATAGCTGAATGTGAAGACCCTGGATTCAAACCCCAGTACCATAAACCAAGCCAAACCAAAAAACCCACTGAATCATATTCTTCAAAATTATGAGTTTTAGGCTGGGGATTTAGTTCAGGAGCATAAGCGCCTGCCTGGCAAGTGTGAGGTCATGAGTTGGATCCCTGGTACAAAAGAAAAAATCATGAGTTTTATGCTATGTGAATTATATCTCAGTATTTAGGGGGAGGGTTTTAAAATAGGGTCTCACTACACAGTTCATGCTGGCATCGAACTCATGATGTAGCCTTGAACTCACAGGGAATCTCCTGTTTCAACTTCAAGTGCTGGGATTACAGGAGTGTGCCACCACACCCAGCTGGTTTATATCTCAATTTTAAAAAAACAATTCAAAGAGCCTGTAATTTGTCCTAGTTTACCCACAGGCATGAAACTTAATAGCCTGTGTCTGTTCCCACAACATGGCATCGGGAAGTTCAACTTAGTGACCTGGGGATGGATAGTCAGCAGGCAGCCAGTTCCCAAAAGAGAACACAAGTTTCTGTTTGAGTCTGTTTTCTTCTCTTTTTCCAATTCCCACCCCCATCTCTTTTTTTGGTGACTGGGTCTTGCTATGCAGTTCAGGTCTTGGATGTACTACTTAGCCCAGGCTGGCCTTGAATTTACAGAAATTCTCCTGCTTCGGCTTCCAGAGTTCTTGGAATTCCAGGAAGTTGCCATCACACTAAAGCTAAGTTACCGCTGTTTTGGGGGGTAGGTGGCGGTCCGACACACTGCATTTAGTATGTAGACTGCTCTCATTGCCAAGCTGATAATCTTGGGATGCCAGGCTTGATCAGAGGACCTGAACTTTTGTCTGTTTTCATAACCATGGCTAATTTAGAACACACAGTCTTTAGGAAAATCATTTGGAGGTTACAAGCGGGACGCTTGAGAAACTGTCTTGTGTATACCTCTGTCCAGCATGCCTCTGTCCAGCCTCAAGGGCCACCTCCAAATGGCCACATGAAGAAGGCCATAGGCAGGCTCTTGGAAAATGTGCTTAACTGCCTGTAACTCACTCCATTGGAGCAGGCAGAATGAGCAAAGGCACTGGGTCCTATGTAGTGTCAGCCAGCACCAGTGTGGCAAGGACTTGCCATGGAAGGAACACACAGCTGTAAAGGGAAAAAAATCTGCATAAACACCACGGGCAGTGCAGAAACAAAACCTACTGACAACCTCAAGCCTCTCGAAATTATGAAATATCACATTTTTTAGCAATCTGCAAATAACCATGAGCTATAAAAAGTAATGAACGGGGGCTGGGGGTATAGCTCAGTGGCACAAGTGCCTGCCTGGCAAGTGCGAGGTGTGAGTTTGATCCCTGATACCTAAAAAAAAAAAAAGTAATGAACTGTGCTTAGTACAGAGACCTGACGTTGGTTGCTTATATAACGCACAGGTTTATTGTTCTCTACTTAAAAAATAAAGTCTGGAGGTCATGGCACGGGATGTCTACAGACTCATTCTTGAGGGACTTCCTCCTTTCTTCTCCACCATTGTTAGCATTTCCTTCCTTAATGTTACCTCATGGTCAGAGGTGGCTGCTGCAGCCAGGTGTGGTAATCCCACTTGCCTGTAATCTCAGCATTTGGAGATTACCCTGTTTGAGGCAGCCTGGTCTAAATAATGAGTTCAAGGCTAGCCTGAATTACTTAATGAGACCCTACCTCAAAAAACAAAAACAAAATAAAACAACAACAACAAAAAGATGGCTGCTGCAACTCCAATTATTTTATGTTCCAGGAATGCAGGAAAGAGGAAGTGGCAACAGTAAAGAAGCTAAATCAGTTGCTTTCAAATAGTTTTTCTGGAAGCCCCACCCATTCACTTCCTCTTACTGTTTCATCATCCTCCCTTCACTGCAAGGGAAGCTGGGAAATGTAGTCTTTAAACCAGTCACATTGCCCACTGGAATAAAATTTAGGCTCTGTTAACAAAGAATACTTGTAAAATGGATACTGGGAAGGAAGCGAGTGAGTGGACTCCATTAGTATATATCCCATCACATGCTCATTGCTTTTGTTTTGTGGTACTCGGGATTGAACCCAAAGCCCTTACAGTGAGCTATTTCCCCATTGCTCACCCTTCCCTTTTAAAAATCTTTGAGACAAAAATATTTCTAAATTGCTAACCCTAGGGTGTGCTCCAATTTGTGATCCTCTTGCCTTAGCCTCTTAGGAGTGCTGGGATTACAGGCATGCATACCCATGTCAGGTTTATTTTCACCTTTTTGACATAAATCTATATTCATAATTTGACAAACGTTAAAAAAGAAAACCATACATATAAAAAAAGGTTTGAGGATATGGCTTAGTGTTAGAGTACTGCCTCACATGTTCCAGGCACTGAGCATGATTTTCAGCACCGAAAAAAAAAAACCTCAATGGCTACATTTTTTGTTGGTGGGCTAGGTGTGGTGGTACACACCTGTAATTCTCCCACTCAGTGGGTTGAGGCAGGAAGATCATTGTGAGTTCAAGGCTAGCTTGGGTTACAGAGCAAGACCTTGTTACAAAAAAACAAAAAGAAAAACAAAAACAAAGTTGCTGTTTGAAACTAGCCATAGCTGGAATTTGTGACACATGCCCTGTAATCCCAGCATTTGGGAGGCTGAGGCAAGAGGATCTCAAATTCAAACCCAGACCTTTTAACAAGACCTTGTCCGTGCCCCCCCCCCATGACTGGAGTCAGGTGTGGTGGTGCATACCTGTAATCCCTGCCCTTGGGAGACTGAGGCAAGAGTAATCTCCATGAATTCAAAACCAGTCTGAACTACATATGGAAACCCTATCACACACACACAGCTGTAGCCATGTGTATTGGTACATCTCTATAATTCTAGTACTCAGGAGCATGAGGCAGAATTTCAAATTCAAGGCCAGTCTTGAATATATAACGAGACCCTGTCTAAAACAAAACAAACAAACAAACAAACAAAAAAAACCACTTGTGTTGGCTATGTGTGGTGGTGCATGCCTGTAATCCCAGCACTTGGGAGGCTGAGGTAGGAGAATCATTGCAAGTTCAAGAATAGCCTGGGCTACAAAGTGAGTTGAAGGCCAGCCTGAACTGCATAGCCAGACCCTGTCTCAAAAGAACAAAACCAAAACCAAAACCAAAAAACCCCTGAAGACGCTTGTGTTGTAGCTGAGAGGGAAGGATCTGGGTTCAGTCCTCAGTACCACACACATACACACACACACATACACATACATGCGCACACACATACACACACACTCAAAGAAAAAAAAATGCTATTTTGAAATGTAGATCATGTGGTGGTCTAGGAATACCACTAAGGGCAGGAGAGATATTTTGGCAGGCAGCAGGCAGTGTGGACAGAAGCCTCCACACAGACTGCGTCCTCCACTTGGTGACCGCTGGCTATAGCATGTGTGGTGTGTTTGTCATCTTAGCATTCCTCCATTCCAAGTGCCATTGATAAGGTTTCCATGTGTAATAAGGTGATAAGCTGGTGAGTAATAGCTTAAAGACTGTAAAGTTATCAAATTTCACAATCCACAAGATTGGAGGGTTGAAAATAGAGACCTGTAATGCTTAGAGTCTCTGACATGTATCAGCCAGGATTTTGCTAGAGAAACAGGTATAACATCAAGTATGCAAATGTATAAGAAATTGCAGGATTGGTTTATGATGGCCAGCCACAGAGTTGGTTGAGGAAGTGTGCAGAGGGTGTCTGCATGCTGGAGACCAAAAGATCCAGTCCAATGTCTGGAGCTCACTGCAGTGTCCCATAGGAGTCCATATCAGGAGCTGATGGGTCAGCGATGGAAGGCTGAAGAGTTTATGACGGAAGGCTGAAGGATCTGCGCCTTGCTGAAAGTCAGGAGATGATGTACAAGCTGAAGGCAAAGACTGGAACTTCTCCAAAGGATAGAAGTAGATCTGTCCTTCCTCATTACCCCTTTATACCATCCAGGTGACAAGCTGCCCTAGGCTGCAGAACTGCTGATCTGATTGTGTTAGCTTCTCTTAACTAAACTTCTTAAATTGACACAACCAATCAATCATTGCAGGCAGGTAGGTGATATATTTCAGTCCTGATCGGAGAGCCAGGATTTATGCTATTCAAATTCATTGCTTCTTGGATCTATGGCTAGCATAGATGTTTGTTGTGCAAGGAAAGGTCAGGGTCAGCGCCTTCTCATACTGAGTCTGAATTAGGTGAAGAACAAGAGAAGTTTTCTTTCCTTGAAAACCCCAACCAGGAGTTGAGCTCTCAAAGATGAAGCAGTGAGCCTGGTATGATGGTTCATGCTTATAATTTCAGCTCTTGGAAGGCTGTGGCAAGAGGCCTGCTGCGAGTTTAAGATCAGCCTGAACTACACATTGAGACCTGGTCTCATCCCCCTGCCCCAAAACAAAAAACAAAAGACAAGAAAGAAAAGGACAACATTGGTCTTAAATTCGAGAAGGTAATTAATAAAATAAAGAAATAAATAGATTAATTTTAGTGATACTGGGGATTGAACCCAGGCAGCGCTGAACTATATCCCCAGGCCCTTTCATTTTTATTTTTTTACTTTGAGACAAGGCCTAAGTCTTGAATTGCCCAAGCTGGGCTCAAACTTTTAAGCCTCCTACCTCAATCTCCAGAATTCTGAAATTATAGACATGCGCCACAACAATTGACTTGCTTCTGTTTCATCGTGAATTCAACATCATTTAAAAAATGTAGAATAAGCCAGGCATGGTGGTGCACCTTTGTAATCCCAGCACTCCAGACGGTGCACCTTTGTAATCCCAGCAAAGGTGGTGCACCTTTGTAATCCCAGCACTCCAGACGCTGAGGTAGAAGGATCGCTGTGAATTTGAGGCCAGCCTTGGCTGCAAAGTGAGCTTAAGGTCAGCCTGAACAAGGAAGTCAGGAGATGATGTACAAGCTGAAGGCAAAGACTGGAACTTCTCCAAAGGATAGAAGTAGCAAGGCCTTATCTCAAAAACAAAAACAAACAAATATATATATGTATGTATATATATATATATATATATATATATATATACATAGATACATACATACTTGAGACATTGTTTCATTTTGTAGTTCAGGTTGGCCTTGAACTTGTAGTGATTCTCCTATATGCTGGGATTATGTGTGTGTGCCACTGCACAATGCAGTTCATGCTGAATTTGAACTATGTAGCCCAAGCTGGCCTCCAACTCATGGCAATCCTCCTGCTTCAGCTTCCCCAGTGCTGGGCTTACAAACGTGCATCACCACACTCTGCTTAAAAACAATTTGAAGCCAGTTGTAGTGGCATATGTTTGTGATCTCAGCACTCTGGAGGTTGAGGCTGGAGAATCACAAGTTCCAGCCCAGCCTGAGTAGCTTACTGATTTGATGAAAAGGATCTGGGTTCAATCCTCAGTGCTTGGGGAAAAAAAAAATTGAGTGGGTTGGGCATATAGCTCAGTGATGGAGACTGCTTGCCTACCATGCTAGTATAAAAGATATCCTGAATTTTATCTGTAGCACCATGGTGATGTGGGAAGGAAGAAAAGGATCCCATGGAACATGTTGGTAACACTAACTCCTAGGGAGGCCAAAGCAGGAAGCTCAAGAGTTCAAATTGACCGTGAAGCAGTTTAATGAGGCTGTGTGTGTGTGTGCATGTATGTGTGAATTTTTTGTTTGTTTGTTTTTTGTCTTTTAGAGACAGTTCAGGCTTGAGCTCACTTTGTAGCCCAGGCTGGTCTTGAACTCACAGTAATCCTTGTGCCTCAACCTCCAGAGTGCTGGGTTTACAGGTGTGCTTCACCGAGCCCAGCTCTTAAAATTAGTACTAGTTTTCTTTGTTTGTTTGTTTTTTTGGGTACTGGGAATTGGACTCACTTTTTAGCCCAAATTGGCTTTGAATTTGCAGTGATCCTCCTGCCTCAGCCTCCCAAGTGCTGAGATTATAGGTGTGTGTCACCATGCCTATAATCTCAGGCACGATTGAGATTTTTGTTTTTATTGTTTTTTGGTACCTGGAATAGAACTCATCACCTTGTGTTTGCCAGGCAGGCACTGTGCAGTTTAGCTAAAACCTTGGTCCTGTTTGTTGGATTTTGAAACAAGGTTTTATTACATAACGCAGGCTAGCCTTGTACTCACTTATGTAGCCCAGGCTGGTGTACTACAATTTATAGTGACTTTCCTGCCTCAGCCTTTCAAACGCTGAGATTACATGCATTTATCACCATGCCTAGCATGTGTGTGAGAGTTGAAGTGTGGAAAGCCTCTTTAGTCCTATGCAAAACTCAGAAAGGATAAAGTGAAAGATCTGCCCATTTAAAAAATACTTTGCAAGAATGACAGAAACATAAATAAAAAAAGACAAAATGGAAAACTAAGCACAATCACAAGAAGACACACTTTTCACCTCCAATTATTTGATCTAGAGGCAAGTTTTTGTAATACTATAGACAAGCCTAGAATTTTTTTATTTTATTTTTTTGGTAGGCTCTTGCTATGTAGATGAGGCTGGCCTAGAATTTGACATCCTTTTGCCTCAGTCCTGCCAGTGCTGGGGTTACAGGTATGGTTTACCATGCTTGGTTTAATTTTTCATATCACAATTTATTATGTTTTCGGTACATTTGTTGTAAAACAAAGTGTGTGACTATACTGCTGAGAGAAGTGTCCTGCCTCCCGTTTATCTCCCACTTGGTCGCCTGACTTCTAGTTCTATCAGCACACTCTGCATCATTTTCTCAGGCTTGGCGCGTCCACGACACTATCTCAGTCCTCCCTATTCTTCACCTTAGTTATGTTTTGACGATTCGGCTAGGAACAAGACTGACAAGACCCCCCCCCCCCTTCCCTTGGGCCGGGGATTTAGCTCAGTGGCTTAAGCGCCTGCCTGGCAAGCGTGAGCTCTGAGTTCAATCCCCGGTACCAAAAAAAAAGAACCCCTTTTTCTCAGAACTGATGAGGCATGACACGTCTCATGGTTTGCAAAAACAGCAACAGCAGAGTGGGCTGGGCCTGCGCTAGGTCCACCGGAGCCAAGCCTTGAGGAATGAACCGAGGCCCTGGAGGGCTCGGTGTCCTCGACAAGCGCCAGGCAGGCCGGTGGGGGCGGCCTGACACCGGGTCAGGGAGTCGAAGACCGTGGTGGGGAGGCGAGGTCGGTCGTGCACGACGCAGATTGCAGTCGGCCGCGCCCGGTCGGGCTGCCATCGGCCTCTGTGCGGTCACCGCGCGTCGCCGGCCGCGCTCGCAGACCCGGGCCGGCCGGGGTGAAACCGCGCTGACTGGGGCGCACCCGGGCCGGCGCGTGCCCGCGGGGACAGGTGCGGGCGTCCGGCCGGGGAGGTGCAGACGCGGCCCACGCCCCTCTCTGGCCTGTAGCCCGGGCTGTTCCGGGAAGCCGGCCACAGGGTCCTCCGGGTGTTCCACCGCCGGCGGGAGGCAAGCCTGAAGGGCAGCTGGGCGCGCCCTGGCCTTTCCTTCAGGGACGGACTCTCAGGTTGCCCTTCCGAAGGAATAAAAAGCTGGGACAGCGCTCTGCAAATTTGAACATAAACTGAGTTTATTCACTTTCTCCAGCTCCCCTCCCGGCCTTTGGAAGCCCAATGGGTGGGAGTGAGCGCACCGCAGCACAGCCCGCCTGCCTCTTCAGCGGAGCGCTCGCACATTCCATTTCGCGTCCTAGAGGCCTGGAAACTGCGGAAAAACCCCTGTCGGGCGCGGTCGCCTAGTCGCGTCACGTGACTCGGGACCGGCGCCCCTTAGCCGGACAGAAAGTAGTGCGCATGCGCTTCCCCTTTCTAAAATTCTCCCTCCCCCCCCTTGGCTGGCTCCTACGCGACTACTGTCAACTCCTCCCCCTCCTTTGCGTCTTCATCCTTCCTGACATTTACTTTTACCCCGCCCACCAGTGACGTTGGGGAGACAACCTGTCCAGCCAATCAGAACTCAGTGTTTAGGGCCGGCACGCGGAACCGGTTGGGTTGAGCCAATGGGAGCCCTCAGAGCGAGGCGCGTCCCAACCGCCCCGGGGAGCCGCGGTCTAGGGGGCGGTGCTTCACAGTCAGCATGTGGGCGGGGGAGGGCGGGGGCCAGCAGCCGCAGAGGCGTAGAAGGCGACGGTGGCGACGACGTCGCTCAGTCTTTGGGGTGGGCTCGGCTGCACAGGCCGGGCGGCGCGGGGGGCTCGGCGGACGACAGCGACGCCGGGGAGGCCGCAGCGCTATGGGTGGGAGGTAGAAGAGATCCGGAGGGCGAGGCGAGGGGTGGCGGCGCTGAGTCGGCCCGCGGCCACCTCCGGCGGGGTCGGGGGAAAGGGAGGCCTGGGGCGGGGGTCTTCCAGGGTTGCGTGGGGTCGCGGGGCGGGGTCGTGGGAGCCCCAGGCCGCCGCGAGGCGCTGTCGCCGGCCTCCGGCTCCCTCTTCTGGGCCGCTCGACGACGACGCTCCCGCGGAGGCCCCGCCTGAGGAGGACGCGGCGGCGGCGACGAGGCCGCGGGAGGCCGCGGGGGATGGAGGAGCGGAAGGAGGAGGGCGAGGCGGAGATCCAGGAGCACGGGCCGGAACATTGGTTCTCTAAGTGGGAGCGGCAGTGCCTGGCCGAGGCCGAGCAGGACGAGCAGCTGCCCCCCGAGCTGCAGGAGGAGGCAGCGGCCGCTGCGCAGCCTGAGCACAAGCAGCAGAAGCTGTGGCACCTCTTCCAGAACTCGGCTACCGCCGTGGCCCAGCTCTACAAAGGTGAGGCCGCGCCGCCATCTTGGCGCCGCCCAGCCCGGCCCGGCCCGGCCGGGGCCCGCCCGGCTCGGCTCCCGGGCCCAACCCTACCCGACCCGACATTGTGCACGCCTGGCCCGTTCGGGCCCGCAGGCTCCCGGCTCCCGGCGCCCGGCGGGACCGCGGGGCGGGGGCGGCGGCCTTAGAAACGAGTGGTCGCGCCGCCCCCTTCTTGGCAGGCGGCGCCACTGAGGATACCGGGGGAGGGGCCCCGTAGGGGAGGGGAACCCCTGATGGCGCCGCCGGGGGGTTCTTGGATCTCGAGTCGGGGTTACGAGGCCCGGGGAGGATCCCCCGCCACAAAATGGCGAAGGAGGCGTCCGGCCTGCCCCATTGTGCCCCGAGCCGGCCTCGGGGCGGGGACTGCGAGGGGTGCCTCCCTGCGCCGGCCCGATCCTCTGCGCCCCCAGCCCCGCGCTGCCGTCCACCCAGCCCCGACCCCCTCAATCCTGGCCCCTTGCTCCCTTTGGGATCCCGAAACCCTTGAACAAAATGGCGAAACCTAATATGGCCGTTCCGGAGTGATTGACGCCCAAATAACATTCTCCATGTCTCTGTCTCTCTCTCTGTCCTTGTGCGTGTGTTTGTGTCCATTCTGTTTTTCGATTTTTTTCTTTTTTTTTCCTCTGGCGTTTGTTTTCAGACCGAGTATGTCAGCAGCCAGGACTCTCTCTTTGGGTTCCCTTCCAAAACGCAGCCACCGCTGTCACCAACCTCTACAAAGGTAAAGATAACCTTGGTGCATTGCTGGTGAAGGGGAGGGGCAGGTTGTGTGTCCTGCGTTCCGACCGTGTTTTCTGTTCCCAAGTGCAGCCGCTAACCTTGACTTACTTTGCAATCTGAGAATCTCAGTGTTGTCCTAGCTGGATCAACTGGAGGCAATTTTGACACTCCCAGCGCCTTCCTTCTCCTCGGACACGCCATGGCGTTGTCTGGGGGACATTTTCGTTTGTCATCATTGAGAGGAGGGGCTGCTGTTGGAATCTAGTGGGTGGAAGCTGTTCATTATTCTTCAGTGTCTAAGACAGCCCCTCACCACTCAGCCAGGACTTTTCCAGCTGCAGTTTTTAGTCACATGTTGAGAGGCCATGAACTGGAAGATGGGTGAGACCTGCTTCTCTTGGAAAAGACATGAAGAGAAAGAGTTTTTGTACCACAGAGGTACAGGGGAGATTCTTGGGTTATAGGAAGTGTGGAGCATGGTGTGTGTTTTAACATCTGCACTCATTTATTGATTTCATATTTCCCATCAAACACTGCTGTATCTGATTGGAAGTTTTGTCAGGAAATATTAGTATTGAATTGATGTATGTATACGTGTTTTCTTGTGCCTTCTGGGGTTCATTCCCCCCCCCCCCCCACTGTGATGACCAGAGAGGTACATTTGTTCTTTGCCCGTTGAGCGCTTGGATTTTGTGCCTTACAGATAGGGAAGATTTGGAAATCTGAGTTTGACTTTTGGCAAGGTTTTTATGAAAAAATGATTTGAATCTGTTAATAAAAATGTAATTAAATGCATTAAAAACTTTAAGGAGCTGCTAACAGTGATGGAGTTTTGTGTGATTAACAAATACTAAAATAGATTGAGATAGACTATGCAATATCGCCTTGATTTTAGATACTAATTTTTGTTTAAGAATATGCATATGGCCAGGTGACGAGACACAGGCCTGTAATCCCTGCACTCAAACTGAGGCTGAGGCAGGAGGGTGACTTGGGAGTTTGAGGCCAACCTGGAGCTACGTAATTCAGGGCCAGATCCTGTTTAAAAAACCAAAACTGACCAAACAAAAAGAATATGCAAATGGTGGCAGCTTTCTGTGGGACACGCCCCTTATGAGAGTTCTTCAATAAAGTATATTTTTGAGTGGTTTATTTTGGACATAGGGGCTCACTGTGTAGTTCACGCTGGCCTTGAACTTACTATGGCTTTGAATTCATGGTGGTCCTGTTGCCTCAGCCTCCTGAGTCATTCCTGGCTGGAGGAAGTAATTTCGAAAAAAAAAAATTTTTTTTTTTTAAACAAAAAACAGAGTCTCCTCATGTAGTTCAGGCTGCCTGAACTTCTGTGTAGCCCAGACTGGCCTCTAACTCCAAGTGGCCTTCCTGCCTCATCAGCCTCAGCCTGAGTGCTGCAATTACAGGTGTGCTGTCTGGTTTGAGAACTGTTAAATTGGTGTGGATAAGAATGCTTTTAGGGAATGAGGAACTGGGAAACATAATTTAATGGTGCCTCAGTAGTCAACTTTGATTTTATGTACTACTGAATAAATAAATGACTTTTTAACACCATAGGTGCCTTTTGAGGGTTTTGAGCATTCTCTTAGGAGTGGTTCTAGTGAAATAATATTTAAACTGAAATTTTTACAGACTCAAGTTTTTTGGAGTATAATTTGTGTTCAGTAAAAAAAATTTACTATACATGTTTATTAACATGTATAGTTTAAAAAATGTGTACTTTGATTTTGATGTGTACTTTTAATGGAATGTATCTCTTCCCCCACCTTATCCCTGGCAACCACTGATCTGACTGCAGTATATTTAATGTATATAGATTTCCTTAGAGGTTGTGGTCTGTAGCCTTTTGTTTTGACTTCCACTAAACATAATGTGTTTGAGGTAGATTTTGAGGTAATGTTTTTGAGTTATTAAAGTGCTTTTTTGGGGGGGGGCAGGGTCTTGCTGTGCAGTTCAGGCTGGCCTTGAGCTCACTTAGCAGTATAGGCTAGCTTCAATCTCTCAGCAATCCTTCTGCCTCAGCCTCCTGAGTTGAGTGCTGGGATTACAGGTAGTGAGTGCACTACCATGCCTGGCTCTTGAAATACTTTTTAACTAGCAGAGTAGTATTCTGTTGTATAGAAGCACAGCATCCGGTTTATCCTTTTGCTTTTCTTGTGGCTGTTTGATTGAAAGAGAAAACAGTACATTTTCAGTGTTCTCTGTGTGCCAGACTCTTTAGTCTAAGCCACATACAGTGTGAATATAAATGTTTTCTAGCTGTTGTGTACTTGAATAGATCGTATCTTTCTAGGGTTTAGAAGTTCTTTAGTAATGCTAATGCTATAAAAAAAAGGTAGGCTTAGAAGCATCCTTAATTTGCTACTTCATTTGAAAATGTGTGTACTTTTCTTTGTTTAGAAAATTTAATCAGGGACATTAATTTTATCTTAAGTGTTGTGCATAGTTCTTGGATTGTATAATCTGGTCTAGTTATATATTGTGTTTATGTGTTTCTTTTCTTTCTCTCTCTCTTTTTTTTTTTTTTTTTTTTTAGCATGAAACATCCCCTTTTACCTAATAGTGGATAAATTGTGCTCTCTGGAATTTGGTGGTGGTGCAAGAGCTTATTTTCATTCCCCATTATTGTGAAGAGAATAGATAGTACTCTTCAGATTCTTACACCTTCTTCCTTTGCAGAGTGGTCTTTAGAGAACAGAAATACAGCTGTAAGAATCATAATTGGTTGCCTTAAACAAAACTAATAAAATCAGCAAAATAGTGTCACAAGTGCATGTAGCATTACGTAGTAGTAAGTTTTTTTTAAAGTTTTCATGAAATATTTAAATGTAATTTACCAAGGGGAAGATTGTGAGGGCTCCTTTAAGTACTTACCTGGCAAGCAAAAAGTGGCTCATTTTTCAGCCTCTTGATAACTCCTAAAATATAGAATTGAGGTAAAAACAAAGCAGGTGGCTCCTTTGAATTATCAGTGGGCTTTTGAAGAGTTAAAATGTCTGAGGGTTGGTTTGGTAGAAATGTGACTAGAAGGACTTACAAGAGAACATTAAGTTGGCATTGTCTTCTCAATGCCAAGGGGACAAGATTCAGTAAAATGGAGTGCATAGTCTTCTGAGTCCAGACAGTAGGGGTCAAACTTTGACTTCCTTTTTTGGAAAAGAGAAAAATCTTGAATGCTGGTTATTGATTGGATTAATCCAAAAATGATGGTATTTCTTTGCCGTTACTGGGTCTCTGGCTGAGAATATTTTTTGGTACCTTGAACCAAAGAAGTGAGTGAAAAGTTACTGCGGTGGCTTTTTAAACCTAGCTAGAGATGATGCTTACTTGGGAAATACTTGGCCAAGCCTGTACCTCCCCATCCCCTGTGAAACCCAGGACCTTGTGTGTGTTAGATATGTGCTTTGTTTTTTTGTCTTTGAGCTAATCTTGCCATGCAGTTCAGGCTGGCCTGGAGCTCACTTTGTAGCCCAGGCTGGTCTCGAACTTGGAAGATCAATCCTCCTGCCTCAGTCTCCAGAGTTGAGTGCTGGGATTACAGGGGTGCCACCACCATGCCTGGCTCTAGACATGTGCTTTTTACTGTTGAACTGTACCTTTTTAGCTCTGGGTTTGTTTTGTAAGTCCACCTGTCATTTCTTGATGACTGATTTCCATCTTGGTCTCTTGATTCCTCCTGGGAAAGCATTTTGTACTTGTGAATGCTCCCTAAAGTTGGGACTGGTGGTTTTCCCCCAGGGCAAGGATATCCTAGATATCCTCACTGGACAGCCTGGAAGGAGAGCTGGTGCCCTCATGGAGCAGGTGCTTGACTCCTCTCTCCTTTGGTGTTGATATTGAACCCTGGGCCTTTCACACTGATCTGCATCCCCAACCCGCATTTTGTCTTTATTTTGAGAATAGTTCTTGGCCGAGTTGCCCAGAACTTGTGATCTACCTGCCTGGGCTCAACTTGTGATCCACCTGCTGCAGCCTCTCGAGTGGTGGAGATACAAGCATGTGTACTACACCCAGCTTCATTACTTATCATTTCTTTTCTTTTTTTTGTTTTTTTGGTTTTTTTGAGACAGTTTCACTGTGTAGCCCAGGCTGGCCTTGAATTCACAGATTTTCCTGCTTCAACCTCCCAAGTGCTGGGATTACTGGCATGCGTACATGATTTCTCTCAATTTTTCTTTCTCAGCTGTTACATACCTTTTTTCTTTGATTCTTGTTTTCTTTGAAGTGTATTTGAAGCATTGGTTGAATAGAGCTGAGAGTTTTCCCTTAATACTGCACACATTAAAAAAAATCTAAAACAGTGATGACAGAATAGCCCGATTTGTGAGCCATAGGTTTGCCATCACTACTCTAGAACATCATTTGCCCCAGGTGTCTGTGCTTCAGCAGTGCTTGTAGAGAACTAGCATCATTTTAGTCAAGGGTCTTGAAAGTCTGTTGCCAGATGACCTGGGTTCAGAACTTGATGCTGTTACTTGTGTGGTTCTGGAGGTATGTTGGAGCCAGGTATTTCACCATTGTGCTCCTTGGTTTTCTTAACTAATTGGGCTACATACACTCACTAATTATAGTATAAGCTTTTAGTTTTATACCCAGCATATGGTGAGTTCCCAAGTGTTGATTATGTTATGGTTAAGTTTTCAGTATTGTTTTGCATTTTTTTAACCTAGGCCTTAAATTTTATTCTTCATCTTCAATAAGATTTTTGGTTTGGTTTGGGTTGGTTACTTTTTTTTTTTTTTTTTTTTTTTTTTTTTTTTGTTTTTTTTTTTTTTTTTTTTTTTTTTTTTTTTTTTTTTGTGGTACTGGGGATTGAACTCATGACCTCAAGCTTGCCAGGTAGGCACTTAAGCTGCTGAGCTAAATCCCCAGCCCAAGGGTTGGTTACTTTTTTGAGACAGGGTCTTCCTGTGTTGTTCAGACTGGTCTTGAACTCACTGTGTAGTTCAGGCTGGCCTGGAACCCAGGGTGATAGTCCTGCCTCAGCCTCCTGAATGCTGTGATTACAGGTGTACACTTACTACTCCTGGCTAGTCCCAGTCATTTGGCGTGCCCCATTGATAGATTCAGTCTGTAAATTTTTATAGAATGTAATCATTCTCTGATGTGTAACTTTTCTGTAAAAGGATACTTTGTGCTGGGCACAATGGCACATGCCTGTAATCCCAGCTATTTGGGAGGCTGAGTCAGGAGGATTGCAAGTTTGGAGGCTAGCCTGGGCAATTTAGTTAAGAACCTGTTTAAGAAAGAAGTTTGAAGTGTTAGAAATGTTGCTCAGTGGTAAAAAGCCCCTGAGTTCAATCTCCAGTTTGGTTGGCCTTGGAGTCCTGGGAAGAGAACCGGGTATTTGACTGCAAGACAAGTCAGACTGGCTTGAGTGATATGGACTCCTTTCTAGCTTGGGTGCTGCAGATAGGATGGATTTAATTTGTTGGCTCAGGCACCTCTGCTTTACAGGTCTCTCCCCTTTGCATGGGCATGTATGTTTGTGCATATGAGTGTGCACTCTTTGTTCAGACTGGCTTTGTCATGCCAGCAGAAGAACTTGTAGCTCACCTTTTGAGGTCACTCCCAGAAGCTTAGAAAAACCCAGTTTCTTGCCCAGCCAGAATAAGATCATTGCCTACCTAGAATCAGAGTATCGGGATACACAGATAGTTTAGGACTAAGCTACATTTTCTGCCCGGGAGCAAGTGTAGAGAATCTACCCTCAGCATGTGCTTGGCTAGCCAAATAAAACTCCTGGAGAATCTTTTAGAAAGGGGAGGACAGAGATTCAGGTTGGGTAGGCAACACATAGTGGCTGCTATGAGTCTCCCCTTGGTGGCTGTTCTTTGTTACATTGTGTGCTAGGTGAAGAGTAAGTTAATGTGTAAGAAGTGAGAAGGTAGTGAGTGCTTAATTTTGTTTTTACTAATTCCTTAGAGAATTGACAGGCTTGTTTTTGTGTTTTGTTATGAGACAGGGTCTTACTATTAGCTTAGGCTGGCCTTGAACTCATGGCTGTCCTCTTGCCTCAGCCTCCCAAGTGATGGAATCTCATACCAAACAGACATTTTTCTTAAAACAATTTGGAAAAGAGCCCCCCCCCCATTTTCTTTTTTGATTCCAAGAATTGAACTCAGGGCTTCAATGTTTGCCTGGCAGGCACTGTGCCACTGAGATATATCCCTAACCCTGGAAAACAGTTCTGTTATGGCTTTGACTTAGATCTTTGTGTTCCTAATAAAACAATACATTTTTTTCCCTTTGCCAGACTGGATGATTAAATTTAATTATGTTCAAGTGTTTTGTAAACAGAAGTATTCTTTAGAAATGTTGCTCTGAGCTAGCCATGTGCCTTAATGACTTGTAGATTCTGTAAGGAAAATGAGCTGCTTTTGTTGGGGAGAAGAAATAGCTTGTTAGAAGAAACTCTTGTCACTTACCCAACTTTGGACAAAGACCTTTGAGCCTCACTTCCTTGTTTACAAATTTGGAATACCTTCTCACATAGACTTACAAGAATCAGGAAACATGGCTGGGCATGTTGGTGCACGCCTTTAATTCCAAGACTTGGGAGGGTGGGGGAAGAGTATTGTCCCAAGTTTAAAAGGCCAGCTGGATCTACATAGTGAGACCCTATCTCAAAAAAAAAAAAAAAGAATCAAACATTGAGTAGTTCAGTGGTAAAGTACTCGGAGGCCCAGTGTTCATTCCCAGCACTGAAAAATACAGCAGTTTGATTATTTTTTTTTCTCTATCACTTAAGGTTCTGCATTTTGGTTTTCACCTTAGAATCAGGATGATTCTGTGCATTTCTCTTCACAACCTCTACTCTCTCACTGGTGGGAGGAGTAAACCTAAAGTCTCTTGAACACAGTTCTATTTTTTATTTTTTTAAATCCAAACTTTTTATTTTTTTAATTTAATTTTAATTTTTTTTGGGTATTGGGCATTGAACTCAGAATCTTATACTTGTGAGGCAGGTGCTGTGCAGCTGAGCTATGTCACTGTCCCTTGATACAATTTTAGATTTATTATGAAAAATATTTAAAAAATTAATCATGGATGTGTACAGTGACTACTGTATGAATCAGTTTGTTTTTTTGAGGTAGGAAATTAATGTGTTGTGGTTAAGGCTAGATTAACATTTTGATGTGTCTTAGAACTCATTTGACCTTCAAGTTTCTGATCCTTTCCACAGTAATTCGGTTTTAATGAAAGTGTTGGACCCAAGACTGTTCCACACTTTATGTGTATTCCAGTGTTTTGGGTCAGGGGCCAATGCCCTAATTCTAGAATTTGGGTGTCTAGTTGTCAGGGTTCAAATATGTTTAAAGCAGTGTTTGGCTTAGAGCCTTTGTGAGGCTGGCTGTCTGTGTGTATAGATGGTTATTATTCACTGCATAATACATGATCCAGAATTACATTAAAATGTAGTCTCTTTAGCTGGCCTTGGTGGTACATTACTGTAATTCTAGCAGGTTGAGGCAGGATTTTGAATTGGAGGCCTGCCTGGGCTTTAGAGCAAGACCCTGTCTGAAAAAAATCTCATCATGCCGGAGATTCTCCAGCGAGCATGCAGAGTTCTCTCAGTTCAAGGATGAGGAAGGCTTTATTTTCAACCAGACAACTGTTTTCAAAGTCCTACTCATGAAATATGGTAGCTACTCATATGAAATATGGCAGAAATAGCAACAGTGGGAGACTTTCTATTTAGGGAAATAACTAAGGTTGTATTAATTTCTATGATAAATTGGACTTGGCTTTCAGAATATGTTGTTAATCATACCAAACCAAATTATGCTCATATCATGGGGAAACATATACCTGAAGACTTTAAATCTTGTATCTGCTTTCCCCCACTTGTTTAACACCTTCTAGTCTGTAAATAAGTAGTTGCAAAATGCCTTTTAAAAAAAACTTTTTTTAAAGACAGAATCTCATGATGTAGTATGGGCTAGAACTCACTATGTATCCCAGGCTGGTCTTGAACTCGGTGATCCTCCTGTCTCAGTTTCCTGAGTGCTGGGATTACAGGTGTGCCATTTTTTTTTTTTTTGTTACAGGCTCTTAATTACATGGTGCTGGCTGGCTTCCAGCTCACACGGATCATACTGCCTTGGCCTCTCAAGGGTTGGGACTACAGGCATGCATCACCATGCTTGGTTAAAATACTTGATTTTTATCAAGCTGTTAGTTGGTTTTGATTTTGATACTTGTTCAGAAATTCTGAAGTTAGATGATTGAACCACATAATTCCATAACTTGTTATGTAACTTTCTGCCTTAGAAACTAGTTTCAGTGGGTAGTTTAAATGTATGGGAGCGCTAGCCTCTTGTGTACCTGACTACCGTCCTTTGTCTCACCCCACCAGGACCAATTAAACCAGGGCTTCGAGTATGCTAGGCAAGTGCCACTTACTAAGCTACATCCCTAGCCCTGTTGGTACTTTTTGTTTCCCCAGTGGAAACCACCCAAAACTTGACCAAGCCTCCCACCACAGCTGTAAGTTTAAAAGAAAAATCACCTCATGTGGTCTCTCATCTAAGATGTTTTATTTTTTGAGGTAGTGGGAATTGAATTGTACTCAGGTAACACTGAGTTACATCCACAGGCTTTTTTTTTTGGTGACACTGAGAATTGCCACCAAGGGCATTCTACTATTGAGCTACAATACCCTCCCTTTTAATTTTGAGGCAGGGTTTGTCTGAGTTGTGCATGTGGGACTTGCACTTGTATTCTTCCTGCCTCGACCACCCTTAGTGCAGTCCAATCCGCCGTTCCCCTTTTTAAACATTTCCTTTTGAGACTTGGTCTTGCAGAGTTGCCCATACTGGTCTTGAACTTGTGATCATCCTGCTTCAGCCTCTCAAGTAGCTGATAGTTCAAATGTATTCCCCACCTTTAAAAAAAAATTAAAAAATAATTTTTGTTCTTATTTTGATTAAAAACAATTCTTTTAGGTAGGGCAGCTTTATAAAAACCATGTTAAGCTGGGCATGATGGTGCATACTTGTAATCCCAGCACTTAGGACGCTGAAGCAGGAGAATTGCTTTGTTTGAGGCCAGCCTGGGGTACAAAGTGAATTTGAGGACAGCCTGAACTGCGTAGTGATACCCTGTCTCGAAAGACCAAAACAAAACAAAAACAAAACACCCCCAAAACCAAGTTGCTTCTGGGTTTATACATTTTACCTTTATTCTTTCTAAACCTATGGGATAGGATTAGTTTGCTCAATGACTTGATTTTCTGTTAACAATTCCAGCTCTCAGAATCATTTATGATTTAGAGCTTTTCAAAGTAACCTTAGTTTATCTATCATCTTAAGATAGACTTTCTTGAAAGTTTTCTCTTAAGAGATAGAAAAGAGTTGTATTGTTTTTATAAATACTCTTTACCTTTAAAATGGGGTTCACAGCTGGGGCTTTAGCTCAGTGGCTTAAGCACTTGCCTGGTAAGCACAAGGTTGAGAATTAGATCACCGGTACCAAAGAAAAAGGGACAGGATAGGATGTAGTGGTGGTGGTGGTAGAGTTCATGATTGCCTTATCTATGATGAAATGAGAAATTAGGGGTTACTGGTTTATTTTGTTGAGTTTACCATTATCTAATAGTGAGGCACTACAGAAATGACTTCACTTTTTTTGTTTTTTTAAGTCAGGGTTTCACTATGTAGTTCAGGCTGACCTTGAAATCACTTATGTACTCTAGGCAGCCTTCAAACTTGTGATCCTTTTGCCTCAGCCTCCCAAGTGGCAGGATTACAGACAGTGCACCACCACACCTGGCCTTCACTCTTGACCTGTGTTTAATTTTTGCAAAATTGGACTGATCTGCTTTCTCAATCGTAAGACTGAAATAAGAAAAAGGAAATAACACTCTATTGCATACCACAAATTTTCAGTGAATGTTGAATTTTAGTCCTGGTCCTTTCTATGTTAAAATATTTTGAAGGGAAAAGACCTATTCCCATATTTAACTTGTTTTTCTTTTTATTCTTGGGTAATAATGAAAGGCTATTGGCCAAGAAAGAGACCTTTTTTACAGTTCTGTTTGTACATCTTCACTCTTGCCCTTGTAGGGCAAGATAGGGATGGGAAAGGTACTGGAGATTGAAATTAGGGTTTAGCAAGTGCAAAGCTCATGTCCTCTCACAGAATTACACCTCCAGCCCTTCATTTTTTAATAAAGCAAATGCAGTTTGGGATCCTTGGGGCGTGGGAGGCACAGCTCTTCATTCATTGTTTGACTGTTGTTTTTTCTTTGAGTCTATTCTAGATATAATAGAGAATTAAAAGTAATCACAACCAGGAATCATATGCCTTTTTCTTCCTTTATTAATTTATTAATTTTTAAGGCAGGGTCTCACTGTGCAGTTCAGGCTGGCCTTGAGCTCGAGCTCGCTTTGTAGCCTAGACTGGTCTTGAACTCGCAGTGATCCTCCTGCCTCAGCCTCACGGGTGTTGGGATTACAGGTGTGAGCTGCCACACCCAGCTATTTATTTTTTTGAGACAAGGTTTTGTTTTGTGTAGTTTAGGCTGTAATTGAACTCACTATATAGTTCAGTCTGGTGAATTTGCAGTGGTCCTCCTGCCTCAGCCTTCCAAGTGCTGGAATTGCAGGTACCACCATGCCCAGCTTTCTCATTGCTTTTGTAGAAGGTCTAGGGATAAAACAACATTGTTAAAAAGATGCGCTAGTGATTTTTTTGCTAGCTCAGCAGCTGACTAAAAATAAATTGCAGGGGCTGGGGGTTTAGCTCAGTGGCGTAAGTGCCTGCGTGGCAAACGTGAGGTCGTGAGTTCGATCCCCGGCACCCAAAAAAAAAAAAAAAAAAAAAAGACATGCATAAAAATAAATTGCAGCGACTTAAATTTTCAGGTATTTTCCAGCTAGATAGAACCACTAAAGGGCAGGGGTTATTATATAAAACTCAGGTTCAGTATATAGGAGTCCAGTCTGGGGAATTTTACAGCAAGGGAATGGAACTGAGATATAAAAAATTGTTCAGAATTAGAAGCAGAATGGAAATAAATCCAGGGAAATGAATGAAACTCCTGTTTGTTTTTCATATTGTATAGAATTAATTTCCCCTTGTTATTTCTAAAATGTTTGCTGCAGCCTAGTGCATTTCTAATTCTTGGTATCAAAACTGTCAGTAGGCATCTGAAATAACAGGGTAAATGCTGGTGAGCGTGGCCTGAGTCATGTGCAGTATTCAGGCATCTATTGACTGATGTGATGTGCCTGCTTTAGAGTTCATGAGAATTCACTCTTGGAGGAGATAGTGACATGGCTTGCTAGGACCCACAGGGCATGAACAAAATTCCAGCTCTTCTGTGACTTGAGGAGTTAACTCAATGCTCAGTAACTGTTTCCTCACTTGCAGAAAGGAGACAGTAGTATCACCTGTGTAAAGGTAGATGGTTGCTTTTCTCTCAAATCTTAGAAAACACCAATAAACACTTAATAGCTTTTGTTAGTACTTGTAAGTGTATAACACCTTATTTTAGGTAGTTTGGCTAATGACAAGTAACCTCTCGTCTATAATTTTTTTTGTGGGTTGATAGACCAAATTAGATTACTAGATTAATTAAAGACCTAGAAAGAGACTTTTTGTTAATGGTTTATTTGGTAACTTATAAAATGGCCTCCTTTAGAAGGGAATAGTATGACTCTACTGATCATGTGTCTTTTTTCATTTTCTTTTTTCCTAATAGAAAGCGTGGATACCCATCAGCGAAGTTTTGATATTGGAATTCAGATTGGCTATCAGCGACGCAATAAGGATGTGTTGGCTTGGGTTAAAAAACGCAGAAGAACTATTCGCAGAGAAGATTTGATCAGCTTCCTGTGTGGAAAGGTTCCTCCACCACGAAACTCTAGAGCTCCCCCAAGACTGACTGTAGTGTCCCCTAACCGAGCTACTTCAGCGGAAACTAGCTCCTCTGTAGAGACTGATTTGCAACCCTTCCGGGAAGCCATAGCTCTGCATGGTAAAGCCGTTTAAACATATTTCTTTGGAAAGATGGTTAAGAGTGTGCCTGTGGACCCATTTTCATGTTTAGGTATAGGTCTAGGTATATTGTCTGCTTTTTGTCTATTATAGTAAACACTTGGTCTAGAAATGTTTGAACTAGAATGTAAGTTAAGAATTGAACTAGAATGTAAGTTAAGAATTTATGGGCAATTTTTGACTGTCAGCTAGGCCATTCTAAAAATGTTTTTAGAAAGTAGTTAGTTCAAGCATATTGGTGTTATACAGTAACAGCCTTTCTGCAACATTGACTAAAATTTGTTGCTTTACATTATATGATGTACATATTTTCTTACTGTTCTGAGCTAAGGAAGTTTTGTGTCTTAAGTAAGAACTGTTACATTTTTAGTTGCTTGAAAGCCCATGATAGACATGTAAAGCAGAATTGTTTGGGTTAATTCTTGTGGGAACAGGAACTGTGGGCACCCTTCGTTATCTGTTTTGCTGTAGAAGGACATTGATGACCCAAGGGGTAGAGAAGATAGAAGGTCCATTTCCCACTTTCCTGCTGTCCTTCAAGTCCTTTTTGCTTTGATAGGATGATCAGATGTGAAGCTCTCAGGCAGATCTATCACTAATTTCCCAGGTCAGACCTGTCATTAGAAGGCATTCTTGGATGAGAGGCTTTAGGACTAAAGGAGAAGCTTGGGGAATTGTCAGGGATAAGTCTGTTGTTGCTTGTTGCTCTTTGTATGACAACATACAATACTATTACTAATAAAAAAAGCAACAAAATAAATAAGACTTGGTTGAAACCAAGGTGAAAACATGGGTTAAAACAGATGACTAAGCAAGAAATAGCTAGTGAGTTGGTGAAGTAGGTCATGAATCCTGTTAAAAGTTAATGTGGTAGTAAAAAGGTGACACATACATACATGTATACACACATGTCTACACATAGCCATATGCATGTGTGTGATCTTTGATATCATGGAAACTTTAATTCCTATAGAGATTTCTTATTCTCTTTTGGCATACTCTTAATCAGAAAATGAAGTTGGAAAAAGTATTGGTTTTGGTTTTTGTGGCTTGCAAGTTAATGGGAAGTTAAAAAAAATTATTCCAAGAAAGCCCATGTCATGGATACAGTATTTAAATAAGACTCCAGATTATAACATATTAGAATAGTCAAGAGGTTTAGAACTTCTGAAACTCAGGCAAAAATATGTTCATCTGTTCTACTGAATTAGTTTGAAATTTTCCCTCTTAAGTTTGCAAATATAATTATAAGAGGTGTTTAGTTTTATCAGATTTAGTTCATAGTAGCGTGTGATATAGCTCTGTAAGGATTCTTTTCTTCATCAGGTAGATTTATGATTCATTCTGTACTTATTTATTTCTATATTATACTACTATCCTGTAGAAATAATTTTGAGCAACAAATGCCAGCTCGTTATAAGATCATAACGTAGTAGTATAGATAGTAAAAACAAGTCAGGCCACTTCTTTGGGAAACTAACTCCCGGTGTATTTTCTCAAATTGAATATTTTCAACCCTTGATTTATTATTTTGAACTTTGGGAGTTTCAGTGATGATGCAGTTACACAAGGGATATTTACAATTTTGACTTACATTTAAATTGTTAGTTTTAAACAACTTAAATATGGCTGGGCATGGTAGCACATGCCTGTAATGCTCACACTCAGCACTGAGGCAGGAGGATTGCTGTGAGTTCAAGATGAGCCTGTCTTAACAACATGAATTACAGGTATGACTCCTAACTAAGTGTACTTTCTGTCTACTGAGATTACGGCTATTATCAATCACTGAAAGGAAAATTTATTTTTCTACACAATGTATTATATTTAAGCCTTTTTTGTTGTTGAGACAGTGTCTCACTATGAAGTAAAAGGAGTCCTTGAAAGAGTCTGTAGAAAACAGTTGCAATGAGCTTTATGCTCTAGTGGCTTTTAGGAATATCAGTGTATTGAGGGGAATGCAAGTCTCATTTGAATATTAAAAAATATGGTTTGTATTAACTAGTATTGTAAATTTAGTACCTTATATAAATTAAAGAAAAAACTGGTAAGGTGATCTTTTCAGATATATTTGGAAACATCTTAAGATAAATACTAAGCCAGAATTCAGTTCACGCGGTTTTTTTTTTTAGTGAAATCTGTAGTCAGAAGTGAGGTCAAATGGAAGAGTTTGGAGTTTTGCATTGGAAGGTGAGTCTAAATTAATGAAATTTTTGTAGTTAGGTGACATAGGAAGAATATAGTGGCAAATTTAGGTTTATAATTAAAGCAGATATCACATTCTTCCTCATATCCTATATTTATAAAAAGGACAATTTTCTCCTATATTATTATTATTATTATCATTATTATTATTATTTTGGTCTTTTTGAGACAGGGTCTCACTATGCAGTTCAGGCTGGTCTTTTTTTTTGTTTGTTTGTTTTTCTTTTTGTTACCGGGGATCGAACTCACGACCACGCGTTTGCCAGGCAGGCACTTACGCCACTGAGCTAAATCCCTGGCAGGGATGGTCTTGAGCTCACTTCGTAGCTTAGGCTGGTCTTGAACTTGGAACAATCCTCCTACCTCAGCCTCCCGAGTGCTGGGATTACAGGTGTGCGCCACCACACTGGCTATAATTTTTTCTTAGTTAGTTCCTATACATCCGTTCCATCAGTACCTCCACCGAACACATCCATAGGTCCATAAAATGTGCTAATTTGAAGAAAAAATAGCAGGCTCAGCATATTTGCAGAGCATTTCACAGCAACAAGGTGTGACAGATGAGTAAGATCTGGTGATGGATAACCCTCATTAACCTTGAGCCCACTATAGCAGGAGAGGTTTTAATGAACAGAATGTACTTTGATCAGAAGTACATCAATTAGTGATTATCAAAAAGTTTCAGTCAGAACTACTTTAATGGCTTGCAAAATTTCGGATGAATCCGGTGCTTTGACATATTTCAGGAAGGCTAAATCACCTGGACTGTGTTGTCGTTCTTTGTCTACCTTTCCAGTGACTCTTATTTTAGTAGTCCTTTCTCTTCCAGAAGGTTTTCTTTTGTGCTATTTTGGCCTCTGATCTTTGCTTAGTTTCTTTCATTGACCTGAGTTGGATGTACTAGGATTCTAGCCCTAAGTGCCACCTTCCAGAGGCCCTTTTGGGTCATCTTTTAATTCCAGACAGCTACTTGTTTAAACCTTCTCTTCAGGGTATCAAACATAAGTATCTTGTAGATAGATGTCTGTCTCAGAAAATGGTTCAAACCAGATCCCACCTTCTGTCCTAACAGTAGCAAATACATGTCTTCTTTTATAGCTATTCAGTAGGCTTTGCAGTCTCTAGGAATAGATGAGCCAGTAGACAATATTTTTTTTTCTGTTAAGGCAAACATATAGTTGGTTGATTTATTCTAATGTCTTGAAGGTGACAGACACCTGTAAGATACTTGTGGCAGAAAGGAACATTTCATAGTGCAGGTGGGCCTGGGCTGAGGAATGGCCCTCTTAGAGTAACTGAGGTTGTACTTGGGATATCTTTGCTCCTTCTTCCTCTCCTCTCCTCTCCTCTCCTCTCCTCTCCTCTCCTCTCCTCTCCTCTCCTTCTCCTTTTTTTTTTTTTTTTTTGGTCTTTTTGAAGCAGGGTCTCGCTGTGTGGTTCAGGCTGGCCTTGGGCTCCCTTTATAGCCCAGGCTGGTCTCGAACTTGCCGCAATTTGCCTGCCTCCGTCACCCAAGTGCTGGGATTACAGGAGTGTGCCACCATACCCGGCTTACTTCTCATTTCTGAGCAGACTTGGTGATCAGTCTGTCTGCATGAGTCCCCTGGATCTGCTGGAGCAAGTCCAGACTTAGCATAATAACATTGTAAGACTCTTATGATCTTGTCTTGACCTGGGATCAGATATTCTGGCCATACTGCTGAATTTTTTGACCACTTCATGCTTGCTATACAATCTCCTTTCCTCCACCTGTTCATCCTAGAAGACTAATCAAATGTTGCTACTTAAAAAGGGCTGGGGATTTATCTCAGTGGCACAAGTGCCTCCTTGGCAAACAAGGTTGTGAGTTTGATCTGCAGCGAGGGGTATACACACACACACACACACACACACCCAAAAGCTACTTCTTGATACTTTTTTCCTCTGGTTTTCCTATTTGCAGAGTCTTCTTGAATGGAACTTCAGTTTATATTTCCATGCCTGTGTTCTGGCTGACTAGGGCTATTACTTGAGCAATGGCCTTCCTTTTTTTGGCTTTAACAGAATCTAGCAAAGTATGTGACACAGTTGTATTTAGCATTTACTACAGGGTTTTACCACAGAGTTCCGAAAAGTGAATACAGCACAGTGAAGATTTAAGAACCTTTGGGAATGGTTACAGATTACAGTCCCCAGGAGACTACAGAGCTGAGGGGAATGTAACCTGTGTATCTAGGGGTGCTGCTGAGGAATCTTGTGTTACAACAACTGGGAGTTTGCTGGGACCTGAGCATGATACTGTTAGAGCTGTTCTTTTAGTATGTACTTTGTGTACATGGTAAGGAGAGTCTCATTTAGTCTTCACACATAGCCTGGATAATTGCCAGTTTTACTGATGAAGGCTTATGTGGTTAAGATAGTGTAAGTTAGGAAGTGAATAGATTACCCAGCTCCATTTGGCCCCAAATGTATCCTCTTTACCACTATACCTCTTAGGATTGTAGGTTTAGGGTGTCTTTCCCCTCATACCCTCCTTTTCTTTGTAAATAACTTGAGGGTGTGATACAAAGAGGATTTTCTTTAACGATATTAAGAGCCTGACAAGGTGGTGCATGCTTGTAATCCCAGCACGCAGGATGTTCTAGATCAGCCTGGGGTTACAAAGCAAGACTATCTCAAAGCAAAAACTAACTCCCCTCCCACCGCCCCAATCTGGATAAGCAAGCTCGAAGATGGATGGTTTGGGACTTGGTGTATCCTTGGCCCCCATTGGTGGGAATAGTGCCCAGGCTTTGCCTTAGGCTGCATTCCCTGTTACAGTTTTGGAGCAGTATGCTTTAACCTTTTTTCAAACCAGTTTCCTTTGTGGCAGCAATGCATTTTGTTTATAAGGTGGTATGGGAGAACTCAAACAAATCTGGTCTTAACATACAAGGCAGTAAATGTTTTTTTCCTTGAGGAAAGGAGGGTTGCTGCTTAGAGGATCTAGCTGTTGAGTGCCTTGCCCTCTTTGACTGGAGGCAGCCCAAGTGCAGAAATAGACTTGTGGCCACGATTTCATGGTCCAATAGCTTTTGAGGAGTCTTCTCACTTCCCTGTTTAAGTGGCGGATATTTACGCCAGAGAGTAAGTTAATTTTAAACTTGTTAAAATTGTAAACATAAATATTACTTGTCAAGATTTTGAGCTTGTTTAGAATTGATGAGCTGGTGAGATTGGTTATGATCTCTGTTGCCTGGAGAGAGGCCCTGACTTGGCTTTTCCCTAAGTAAGGTAGTGCTGTCTGGAAAGCCATACATTGAGTTCTTTTGCCATTGTGAACATTGATTAGTGAAAGGTTTAAGAAGGGGGTGGGTGTGTCTTCTGGCAAAGCCAGATGCCAGATCATATATCACTCACTTTATAACTATTCAGAACTTTACTCTTTGTCTTCTCTTGCATAGTCTTTGTATTGTTAGCTTGCTCACCTTGCCACATTGCCCATAAAAATCTAAGATACTTGGTTTCAATTGGAACCAGTGGCACTGACATTCTTTACGGCAGTTCTTGGAATTAGCCTCATTGGGCCGGAGTTGTCCCCCTGTAAAAAAGTTGCATACCATTTCAGACTGAAAGGCCTCTAGCACACAGGTTTGGGGATACCATAGGCACTGACTGGTTGGTGGGAACCATTGCTGTCATTGGCAGTTGGCTTTAGGATACCACCTTCTCAATTTTAAGTTCCGCTTATGTTGAAAGTAGATTTATGGGAATCACATTTACTACCCTTAAGTATTGAGAAGGACCTGTGTTGTCAGGCAGACTAGCCTTTAATATGAAACTGGAGAATTTTAAAATCATAGAAAAGAATCTAAAGAGTCTTTTACTTTATTTTTTGGTACTGGGGATCGAACTCCATGACCTTGCATTTGCCAGGCATATTTATTTTTTTGAAATAAGGTCTCACTACCTGGTTTTAAGCCATCTTTCTGCCTCAGGAAGTCACTAAATGTTGGGATTATAGGGTCAAGTTTGTTTTTGTTGGTGCTGAGGTTCCAATCCCACTCCTCTACCACTGAGCCATAAACCCATTGCTTTGTAGCTGCTGTGGTGGAGAACTCCTTGTAATCTTAGCACTCAGGGGGCTGCAAGTTCATGGCCAGGCTGGGCTACATAGTAAGACTTTTTCCATTCCACCCCCATCCAAGAACGAGAAAAACGTACTTCGTGAGTTAAAAGAAGACAGCAGCTCCACAGTAGAGGCTGAGTTCTTTTTGGGTTGAAAGTTCTTTGTTTTTTTGGGTTTGGTGTTAAGGGGTCCGATTTCTACAGTTCAGTCCTGCAGAAGATGTGGTTGGTATTAAAGCAGGTGTGTATTGTTTTGTATTCCTTCTTAGAGCCCATCGTTTACTGAGCACTGTTTACTGAAAGTAGAGGCAGGTGACTATAAAAGATGAATAAAGTAGTCTCAAGACCTAATAAGAATTTATTATATAGCCTACACTATATATACTTCCAGATAATTGGGTCGAGATGCAGCGTTAACCACCTTGGCACTTCATAAACTTCATTTCTGGCATTTTTCCCCCCTTGTACCTAACAATGTCTGCACTACAGGGGAATCCTTAATCTGTTAAATCATAAAGTTCCTTGACAGATTCTTATTTGAGGAAGCTGGATATATGACCCTATAAGAAAAATATAATCATTTGAAAGTCAGGTAAAGGAGAGGGATAAGGTCAGATAGTAATTTTTACCTAGAAAAGGCAGATTTCAAATTTGTGAAGCTCAAAATACAAATGGTTACCTTCTTCATGGGTAGCCATGAAGGTGCCCCCCCCAATTCTTTGCTATGTGCCAGAGTGATATTGAAGAGAAGTTACCAAATTTGTAAGAAATCTTTCCTGATAAAATCCGCAAGACAGCTGGATACTTAGTATATGTAAGAACAAATTTTAGTTACTTATGTTTTATTGTTCTTCCTCTTGTCACTCCTCTCTCCCATGTATTACTGTAGCTTTACGTTTAGAAATTTATCTTGACAGCTAATAACTGCTATTAGGTTAAGGATTCTGAAACTGGGATAGTATAGAAGGTCCTTGCAATTTTCTGTGGCTGATTAGAATCAGGCTGTGAGGGTTTAGTTCATCCATGTTTTAGAATTAGGAAATGCTTGCTGAAAGTTGCAGTCTGCATCTTAAAACACACGTTGATGGCTTTTTAGTGGTAAAATGTATCTAAAAAGCTTATTTGGAAATTAAAATGTAAGAGATCAATGCACCAAAGCAGTCTCTTTAATTCCTTAAAATTCATTGTAGTATCTCAGAGTCTGTAATTAAATTTCTTCCAAGGCTGGAATTTCTAAATTGTGCCTTTTCTTCAAACCAACCTCTGAGAACAATTAAAGCAATTAAAATTCTGATGAAAAGTCGGTGTTTTCTGCATATGTGAAGGTTAGATATTAAATACTGAAATAGCTAGAGGTAGGACTTTAAGCATCAGTGCTGTCTTGAGTCTGCGACAAAATTTTGTTGGCGCTTATTTTTCATTGCAGAGAAAAATGAGGCCATGTAGCCACACCTCAAAGCCAGTTTACTTAGTTAGGACTTAATTAATAATCTACTAGCAGCTATGATGCAGTTTTATATCTGAGTTTAATTTTGTCACTAATTTTCTGACTTAATGAATATTTCTTGGAAAATTTCCAAAAAAAAAATTCAGTATCTTGAATTTCTTCAAGTATCTTGTGATTCCATTATATAGAGATAAATGCAGTTAAATGTTTGGTGCATTTTCTTCTAGTCTTTTTCAATGTATAAATATTAAAGTTATTTCATAGTTGAGATCATTTTGCATATATGGTAACTGTATCTTGCATTTTTCACTTCTAACGTTGTGAGCATTTTTTTCCCCATGGCATTAAAAACTGTCTTTGAAAATGGAAAACATTTTGGGCTGTCGGCATAACTGAAAATGTTTTCTTGGTTTGACACATGTATCTTTGTAATTGGTTTGATTTAGTGTGCTTTACTTCAATAAAAATTCAGTATTACATTTTACAGATCGGGTGGGGAGTGGTATGTACTTCATATTACCAGAATCTTTTAGTAGAATTCTTAATTGATTAAACTCCCCTGGTACACCTGAAACACTGTGTTGACACTGCAAGTGCTTGCTGGGCACCTCAGCACATGCCTTTGGGAGTGCTGCACATCTAGGTAGTATATAGTATAATTCATTTCCAAGGCAACAGTGCCAGTTCTTTAGGGCTTCCAGGCAGGAAGTTACCCATTTTGTTCCAGTTTTGGGATTTCAGATTTTCCCCTTTCTTCAGGAGACGGTAACACTGGTGGAGCAGATCTGCAGAGGGCCCTGAACTGTGCTGGTGGATCAACAGTGTGCCTTCTCACCTCAGGTCTAACCCTCTTCACAGGGACACAAGGTGCTGGGAAGCCAGTAGGGAATGTAGATGAAGCTTCAGGCCACTTCTGGCTGCTGGACAAGGCAGTGAGATTGACTGGGTCGATACTTTCTCTCTTTCTGCCTGTGTATGACTTAACTGTGTTGGGAAACTGGAATTACATGTAATAAATTCTGCAAATAGCATTTTCTTATAACCCTAAGCATGGACTTGGAATGACAATAATGGCTATGTGCTACTTTTAATAATTTGCCATGTAACTTGGATTCGTATAACCTGGACTGTAAATTTGTTTTAGCTCCAGTGGAAGTTTTCAAAGTATGATTAAATCACCCTAAACCACTCCTGCACTAATTTTAAATGAATGCAGAAACTTTGAAATTGATGTTTATTTATCTTGTGTTAAGCATTTGAGACTTCTCTGTCTAATCATGCTACTTGTTCAACTGCTTTTTGTCAATTGATATTCCCATAGCCCTTTGAAAGTGTTTTTGATAGAAATTAAGTTGTATGCCCTCTTGACATACAACTTAGTTTTTTTTTTTTTTTAAATTCCAAAGCATGTTTAGATATTCTGTACTTGTATAGGCCTGATTGTTCATGTGGCTTAGCTAAGATTTTCCAAAACATCTTTAGTAGCTGTCATTGGTTTATAAAATAAAATTTGGGCTGTTTAAAATGCACATATTTTTTGTTTGTTAATATTTTTTGACACTTGTAAAAAGTTTTAGGGGTTTTAGGGCAAGATGAGTGAATCGAACTTTAGAAAGATCCTCTCAGCTTAGAGTAGATAATAGGTAATATTGCACATTGTGATTTTACTTGAATTATTAAATTAAACCTTAAAGCCTTCACCCAGTGGAGAAAGAGTGGTTTTCTAGAATTTACTGGGGAATTTTCAAATTGGTCAAATTGATGCTTAATGCATTTTTTTAATGGAGAAATTGAAACAAAAACATTTGCTTCACGTCCAGTTGTGATGGAATGTGGAATGCTTTATGAGCCTTTGGCATTGGTCATTACTGCCACAGGGCCCTACAGTTAATCAGAAGGGCCTCAGGGATGGGGTTTGTTGAATCTTTCCTGTGATTGTAAATGAGAAAGGGGATCCTGAATATAATCAATGAAGTAGCTCAGTTAATTCTCTGGTTTTGTAATATTACAAAATAAGGATGACCTTGTATGTTATGGGCTGTGGAATTAGGAAAAAAGAAGATACAGCTCTCCTTGTAATTTCAGTCTTAGGTGTAGAGCTTTAAAAAAAATGGCAACAATTGGGGATCATGGAGTTTTAAACATGATGATACTGATTTTAAGTGAAGTGAGCTGCCAGGAGCCCGAGTTTCTTTCTTTTTTTTTCTGAGTTTATTTCTTAAAATCAGTAGTTGAGCTTTGATTTCAAAATGTAGGGGTAGGGTTTTTGAGGGATTATTGTTTTTCAACTTGGAGTTATGTGCCAGGCACTGGGTTCAGTTTACTGGAGATTAAAAAAAAAAAAAAAAAAGATTGTATAGGAAGAAGTGGTTGTATTGTGTAAGAATAACCTAGGGTTGGTCTATCTTTCTAAAAAAGTCAGTGTGTAATTCTGAAGTGGCCATTAGGCAGCTAGAAATAAGGTGGGCCTTTGAGTGCAGGGATCAGGTCTGTTCCTCAGGTCCACCTTTGGAAAACTCTGCCTATGGATAAGCAGAAGGGAAGCCTGCAGAGGCCACTGAGATGGCAGGCTGGAGAACAGGAAGGAGTAGAGGGAAAAGGAGCCACCAGGAGACTTGACGAAAGAGAGAACTAGGCAGTATCTTCAGCGGAGGTGATAGAGGAACTTGTGGCCCTTGGACAGCTGGATTGAAACTTGGAAGACGAGCATAGACCTGATTTTCGAAGGAACTGCAAATCATTGGTACTGGCAGTACATGACATGAAGAAGACAAAGGGAAAGCAGCTAACTTAGACTAGGCCTAAGAAGCAGAATGGTCCTTGATGACCAGTGGTAAACGTATGGCACATGTGCCACAGCGGTGTGTTTTGGTCATTGAAAGTGCCAGAAGATGTGCCATCACTGCACTATACCCTCAGTCCACTTCCTCACTAAACCTATTCAGGCCTTAAGAGGAGGCAGCTTAACAGTGAATAGGAGTGTAGATTACACCTGAGTGCTTGTCTAGGCTCTTAACCACCTGTTGAGCTTGGGTGGGTTAGTTACCTTTTAAAAAACAGCTTTTCATCTGCAGAATGGAATAATATAGTGTCATAGTTAAAAGATTAAATTTAAAAGTACTTAGTATAGAGGCTGATGTAGGAAATATTCCAGCATTTATATGTATTTTTTTTTAAACAGGTGCTGACCTTTAAAAGACACTTAAGATATTCTCAGGCCACCAGTGGGAATGAGGTGCTTCTTCAGGGAGAGTTGTAAGGGAGCTGGTTGGATTAGTGCAGATAGGGGAGTGGGAGATACTACAGGAGAGAGTTTTGAGAAGTTCAGCAGGGAGATGTGGGCATGGAATGATGCTGTCAGTGATGGAAGGTGGTTGGAGACTATGGGTTGAGAACATTGCCCACAGGGTGTTGATAAAATGAGAACTATGTCAAGAAGAATTTAGTAAATTTGATGTGGTATGAGTTAGCATCTTTTATCAACTTAATGTCCTCATTTATATTATGTATTTATAGAACTCCGAATGGCTCCCTACCAAATCAAACCTCTTAAGCTTATTTTGAAACCTAAGATAGAAGTCTTATTCTTTGGAAACTTACTTTTTTTTTTGAAACAGGATCTTGCTATATAGTTCATGCTAGATGTAGTCTAGGCTGGCCTCAAACTCGCAGTGATCCTCCTGCTTCAGCCTCCTGAGTGCTGGGATTATAAGTGTGCACTACCATGCCAGGCTGAAAATGTTGATTATGCTAGATCATGTTACAAATTTAATTTAATGGGCGAAGAAGGTATAAGGAATGGGAGTAAATGGGGAATGAATGTGATCATAATATATACATTGAAACTCAGTGTTCTGTAAAATTAATAGGCACTAATACAAGCAAAAAGAAAGAAAAACATTAGTTTGGCATTAGGAAAATCCGTAGGTGAGGCTAGAACAGTATAAGGCCAAATTGATAAATCAGAGAGAGTCCACTGTCAATGTCACTAAGTTCTTAAAATTTAACACTGCTTTATGTGTACTGCCCTAATGTACATCTTTCCTAGGTTTGTTCAGAACATTAGGAAGTAAAATACAAATCGGTTCTTAATTATTAAAGATTTAAGTAATGAATATTCAACCATAAATGCTGGAGTATATTCTAGATTAAATAGCTTGAAAGCAAAGCAGTAAGATTCTTTACCCCACTCCTCCATTTTCCTTCTCTAGGGATTAGAGAATGTGATGCCCCAGGCTGTCCTTGGGAATCTACTAAATATAGTCCAGATCTTGGTTGATCATAACCCCATGTGTCTAGGGTACACCCACCTTGTACCCTTTTGTCTTGGGGTAATTTTTAAAAGTGATCCCTTTTCAGGCCTTACGATTTACTTTTTTTGGAAGTCACCTTATCTAGAGGGGATATTGGACTACTAAGTCTACTTGGGCCTAGTGAGTGATTTCTCTGCTATGTGCACCACACACAGACATGCATCAGCTCTGTTGAAATGGTGATTTGGATAAATACAATATCCTGTTTAGAGCAAGCACTTTTTATCTTAATTTGCAAATTATGTATGGTACCTAGGTAATGGAGTAGTAGATGGGAGATTTTCTTGAGATGTTTGTACACTTGGCCCAGTGCTCAATACATGGTAAGCATTTTGTGACTACTAGTGACCAGTATCATAACTATTGGTAGTATTCCCTATAAAATGTCAAAGCCAGGTGGTTCGTTTTTTCAGAGTAAAACTTAACTACACTCTGATGACTTCTTGGAAAAAAGATTGGCAGGACATCCTTTTACACTGTGACAGCATGGAAAGTAAAGTGGGTTGCTTTCAAAAGGGTTGGATAATTGAGCAACTCTAAAACCTCTTTTCTTCTTCCTAGGTCTTAGTGGTGCAATGGCTAGTATAAGCGTGCGTTCGAGTACCCCAGGCTCTCCTACACATGTAAGCAGTGGATCGAATGCTAGTCGAAGGAGAAATGGACTCCATGATGTCGATTTGAACACTTTCATATCAGAAGAAATGGCACTCCACTTGGACAATGGTGGAACTAGAAAGCGTACCTCAGCCCAGTGTGGCGATGTCATTACAGACTCACCAACCCATAAACGCAACAGAATGATCTAAACTGCAGACATTTTCACACCCACCATGCTGCTTGAAAGCCACTTGACCCTCAACATATACTATTATTGCAAAGGAAACATGAGGCCATCTTCCCTTGTTCACTGTTTAAGACAAGTGAATTCTATAGTGGTTGCCATAAAAGGAAATTGTAGGAATTTACAGTAGATGCCTCTTGTAACTATGGCTTTCTCAAAACTATAATCCTAGCAGAGGACATCAGATATCGTGTAGTCATTAGTGAGATCATCATAGGCAAACATATATCCGTTCCAAGGCTAAAAGTGACCTTAATTGTATTCTCAAAGGGAAAGGAAATAATGTTTATTTGGTTTATTTGGTTATATAGTGCTTTTTTCCCCTTCCTGGTCCATTTCCTGCTGTGTTGAGTATTTTGCATCAACAGTATTGCCAGGTTCCTAAAATTGTCTAAAAACAAGATTTGGCTCCCTTGTCAAATCAGCAGGCTTCCATTTTTGTAGCTGCAATGTACCATGCACCTGGTTTTTTATTTAGTAACAGTGTGCAACTTCTAATTATCAGACTGTGCCCTGTTTTTATTTTTAAAAGCAGTTTCTAATTCTGGTGATTGTGTGATGTAAAGAGGTGCTATGATGGTCATGCAATTAATAATATTGAAACAATACAAAGAACTTTATTGGATTCAATTTGTGTGTGTTAGTGCTCTAAAAGTAGCAATATTATTAAACTGCCCCAGTTAATCCTGTAGGCTTCAAATACTCAATTTTAAGACAAGTACTATTTTCTAAGGTACTTTGCTTATGGTAAATATAAACAGAGACTGCATTCAAGGTGACCTGAATGACCTTTGAGAATGGGCTTCCTGTATTTCGGTTCAGTATTAAGGAGATGGATGGTGGGGATAGGTATTCTAGTCTTTGATATCCTGTGCTACTTTTTTATGGTTGCCCTACTTTGTGCAGTTTTACTTGTAGTGAGTGGAAGATGATAAAGCTCTGTTTTATCTACTAATAATGTGATCACAAATAGCAAAAGCTAATTATTGCTGTCCCGCCATTCCCTCTCCCAAGAGATAGTTCGGAATCTCATTCTAAAAGAGATGGAATCGCATGGAGGTTCTCTAGGTGTTAAGTAGACCTAAATAAAAGTTCTCAATAGAGTCCTCTTTGAGTAAAATATAAGGCCTCTGTAGCTACAACTTTTTAGAGCATGTTTCATCTTCATTTTTAATATCTCAAACTGATAGTCTTTTTTAGATGAAGAACTGATGTCAGCCTGCCAGGTACTGTAATTTATTCTATCCTATTATATTATATATCAAGTAGGACAGTGAAAAAATGTTTCCTTGCAAACTTGTAGTCCAGTATCAGTTACTTCCTATTTTTATCCTTAAATGACCATTGCAAATCAGTGTAAGGGTTTTTCCAGTAATTACAGCACTTTGTTAAAGTTTGCAATTTCTTCAGCTATTTAATAATATCTTTCTGTGAAGAAACTTTGCTAAGTTAACCATTATTAACTGGGTGGGATGTGAATGGAATGTTAGAAATGTGTGAATTGAAGTTCTGTATTCTTTATAGATATAGCCCTTATTTAAAACAGTGAAATCCATATTCAGACTAGGAATGAAAGTGAGGTATTTCTAAATTCTTGCAAAAATGTATTTTTTTTGTTTGTTTGTTTGAATATAGTAGCAGGAAGAATTACAGCAATCTGTCATTTTACCTGAAACGGGCAAGCCTATGTATTATGAATATTTTCAAGCTTCTCTTTGGAATATACCAAGAAATGCATTTGGAGTTAATCTTTGCTTTTTTGTCATTGTAAATTTAGATTCTGGAATTGGGTTTGGCGATGTGATGCACAGCTCACAAGAGGCCAGAACTCTTCCTAACAGGATTTTTGAGATGGAGGAACACATTTAATCTCCCCTTTCTGCCTTGGTTCTAGCTCCTCTTTCCAAGTTGAATAACAATATTTTTGGTTGTTTTGTTTAAGTTGGTGCTCTGAAGCTTAATCTTAATACCCTTTAATCTCAATTGTCAAATTTTGATAAAACATGTGCCATTTTCTTTGGTAAGAGAAAGCAGGTCTTAATGTCTGCCAGAATACAATTTATATGCCTTATTGGCTCCATTAAACTTTTTAAAAACTTTAGCATTTGTTACTTTTTTCCATTGCATTGAATTTCAAGTGCTACTTGTCAACTAATCCTAACCCTCTCTCCTGACCCATTGCTCTCTCATGTGCCCCCAGAGACAAAGGAAAGTGATTTCTAGTCTTAGGAAAATGGAGTTTTCAACTTAGTTCAGATTCTTTTGGAGACTTATATGCCAGTTTAGATGTGAAACAAATCATAGAAGATTGCATATCTGTAAGGTACTTGAAAATTATGCTGACTTTTCTCAATCTTTTGAGAACATTGTAGGCTAAACTTAAAAACCTAACCCTTTAGTTCAAGGGCAGGGACAGAACCTTATTCTTCGTCTTAAAATTGGGTCTGATTCGTTCAGATTGCTCATTAGTTCTGTTCATATTGCCCCAGCATTGGCACAAGCAGGTTGATTTCATCCTTACACTGTGTTCTGAGCATGGCTGAAATATTAAAAACTTTACTATAATGCTTAGTATCGTACAGAGCAAAATTAATGGGGATGGCATTTGGCTAAATCTAAAGATAGGAAAGTCAAATTCTTCAGTGTGGCTTACCAAGCTGAAGTAGTGATATACTCCTTAAATCATAGAGTGAATAAATCATTTTTAAAAAACCAAAAAATTATGGGGCTTGTCTGCAGTTTTGTTTTTGTCATCACATCTGAATAATTTTGTTTTTTGGAGGGCACTGGGGATTGAATTCAGATCCTCAGGTGAACTAGGCAAGTACTTTACCACTGAACTACTTCATCTGACTTCAAGCAACTTTTTTACAGTTCTTGGTAGGGCATATTGATTGAGTTAACTTGCTTACTTACTAATAATGTTTGGGGAACTACGTATCTTTTTTGTGTTTTTGGTACTAGGGATCGAACTTACAACCTTGAGCTTGCCAAGCGGGCACTTAAACCACTTAGCTAAATCCCTGGCCCTGCAACTTTTTTATAGAGTCAAATGAAGTTTAGATTTTTGAGAAATAGCCTTGTAATTTTTTTCCCCAAAGGCTATTTGGGTTTGGTTAATTGTGACCGTGGCTCTAAAGGTTTCCATTCAGCAGTATTTATAGTAAGGGGCTACCAACTGACCAAGGTGCAAGATACCAAGTGATGATTTTGAATTACGGCCTTCAGTTGGGGACATGGGCAGCACAATTAATTTTAGGAAGTTATTATTATTATTACTATTTATATCTTTTTTTACTATTATATTTTAAAGAGAAAAAAAAATCAAGAAGCAAACAAACCAAAAAAACAACAGCAGCTATATGTTTTCAAAACAGGATGATAGAAATTTAACAGTGATTGTTACATTTTCAAAATAGTTGCTCAGGTTAATGTTAGGAAATCATTGTGAATGTGAATCATTGTGTTTTGTGACTGTACTGTGGCAGTTTTTGAGTTACACTGTAGTGACTGTGAGCAGATTAATCTCATTGGATTTATTTCATATAGTGATCAACTAGCTCTTCATTAGATTGATTACTGAAGTATGAGGTTGGGGATCTGCAAGAGGGTATTTTTCTTGGAATGAAGTGTTTTGAAGCAGTCTGCCATGGAAGCCCATGTTTAAAGTTAAACAAGATTCATTATTTTTACTCCATTCTTTTTTTTTTGTTTGTTTGTTTTTGTTTTTTTTGGTACCGAACTCACGACCTCACGCTTGCCAGGCAAGTGCTTATGCCACTGAGCTAAATCCCCAGTCCCACAAGATTAATTTTTTTTTTCAAGATTCATTATTAAAGAGGGTTCTAGTCAGGTATGTATAGCACCTCTTCTCTCATCCTCCTTGAAAACTGTTCCAACTGATAGTTGAGGTGACCTTACTCATAAAGCTAGCTTCCAGACTCCAGTCTGGAATGTTTGAAGTGTGTAATGTTTTTGTGGGACATTAGAAAGAGAAACAGGGTGAGACTCTGAGGCCAGTGTCACACATGTTATATTGGAACAGTAGATATGGTGAGATTCTGAGTTTGACCTATGAGGAACCTGCTCATTCTTTGGAAAGTTAAATAGCTTGTGGCATGAGTGAGTTTTCAGGTTCTGTGGTTCTGAGGCTTTTAGCAAAGTTGGGAAGTTTCTTCTATACTTCTCCAAGTTTCCTATGGTCTTTGTTTTATTTGCACTGATTTAGCATCTCCAAGGTTTAAAACTTGTAATTTCCAACCACATAACAGCTTATCCTCTGTGAAGTTCTGTCTGCATCAGAGTATGGTGAATTTGACTGAACAGGGTTCCTTTAAATAGATGGCCTGTGAGTCCTTGTTTTTTATAATTAGTAGTAGTGTCGACTCTTCTGGGGTTTTTTTGTTTTGTTTTTAGTGGTGACATGTGATTGAAGCCAGTGCCTTGTGCTTGGAACGCAAGAGCACTACCACTGAGTCACATTTCCAACCCCTACGATAACTTTAGAGAAAGTTGCCAGTGCAAAGGAATTCATATTTAAAATACTGTAAGTCTTAATAGAATACCTTCTCCAAGGCACCAGTTAATACTTCCATGATTGTAAGTACCTGTGAGCTTACAGTGTAACAAGTGTGGGGTGTCAACCTCAGGCAGAAGTGATTTTTTTTTTTTTTTTACTTTAATTTGCTTTTTGTTATAGAAAAGAAGCTCTTTTTCTTTTTAGGTGAGTCTCAATGCTAGCTCCATTACTAGGTATGAGGATCTGGGTAAGTTTGCCTCCCTGGGCTCAGTTCTATCACCTGTAAAACAAGTGTAGAAAAAAAGATGCCAAACTTGGTAGCAAGACTTAGTTTGAAGTTGGATATGCCTTACTGTGAGTGGAGCAAGCCTGTGAAAATTCTGGAATGTAGCTGAGAGTTTATTAGAGATTTTTGTGAAAAAAAATGAAAATCTCAGACATTAGTGTAAGGGCCCATTTAACTCCCCCCTGCTCCCCTTCTCATCCACAAGGGCAGAAACTGAATAGTTTTGGAGAGTAACCTTACAAAGTTTGTTACACATTTATAAAATAGTCTTTCATGTATGTAGCTATTGAAATAGGCTACTTGGTTGGTAATTATGTAGGCGTTAGTGTTGAATAAAGCACTTTAGTACCATAAGTCATTGTGGGAGAATGGAACTTGGAAACTCTAGCCTTGAAAACTGCCTTCATCATATCTTGGGGGGAAGTTTGAAAGTGGTGGTGGGTGGACCACAATGAGGAGATGCTTGTATGTGCTGCAGAGTGGTTAGATTGCAGAGCAAGGGCTTGTCTACATGTGAGTCAGATTTTATTTTCAAATTGGGCTCAAGGCACTTGGAAAATGTCACAGGTGGACAAGTCCAGGTTATCTCACTTCCTTTTTGTGCTTGCTGTAAGAGGGAAGCCATCTCTCTCTGACCTAAGTCAGTTGGGTTGCTGGGTTGGCTGTGCTGTTGGCCCAGCAGCATATGGCACTTGTTTATGAGGGCTGAGGCATTCATTCCTTTGCACCTGGCAGGCATGGACGTGTAGAGAACTCTGATCATTTATGGAACTGCCTTGGGGATTTTCAGGAGGCCTAGGGGTTATTCAGCTTCTGCTACCAGAAGATCTCTGTAATCTGAGAATAGTTTTGCAGCCTGATCTGGAAAGAAGACTTTGGGGTATTTGGGCTGTTTTAAGCACCTTAGGAGTCAGCAGACTCATAACCCAGAAGTGCTCCACAAGTGCACCAAGGTATGTGCCGTTTGTAACTTGGAGCTTTCAGGAAGGATTCTCACAGTGTTTCTGTGTATTTCTTAGGGATGGAATCCAGGTAGCCATCGTGGAGGAGACCATCCTCTGTCAAACTGTCTTTGAGTGTAGGGGAAAGAGGGTGATCAAACTTTCCCAGCTGCTCCTTGCCAAGGTGAATCTCAAGATCACAATGGTTGTGTCAATCTCAAGGTGTACTTAATGCTTGGAACTACTAGGAGGTTTTGATTTTTTCCTTTTAGGGCCACTTAGGTTAGTATAAATGTGTAGATCTGAGTACATGTGGTTTGTGAAGGCTTGTCTTTTGCCTGTTTATGGGTTTCTCAGACATTTTGGAGAAATAACACATCAAGACCAGTTGTGAATGTGCATGTGTGCAGGAGTGCGCGCGAGCACACACACACACACGCCATCAAGAATCAAGAAGCCTCATCTGTTTCCATCTTTCTGTCTGATGCACCTTGTTTTATGATCCCTTGGCATTTTACTAAACGTACTGTGTGTGACCATGTTCATCTCACAAACTGCCTTGAAAACCTGGGCTCTCTGAATTTCTGTTTCAGGCACGGCAGGTATCTGTGTTTCTTAAATCAGTATAAAGAGTGGAAAAAAAGTTTTCTAGGTCTTCACAAAATCCCTTTTCCTCTTTGGGACTTAATAGTCTGAGGAATAAGGGTGTGGTGGAGTTGACGAGGTACAACCCCAGTTCACCAGTGTTGCTTGCCTCCCGCAGCCCTGGCTCAGATCTGCGGAGTAACAAAGACACCTGCTCGGTGAGCACTCTGTTAGGAATTAAACATGGTTGTCATCACCTAGCTGTCTGTAGCAGCTTTCAGATTCTTATTTTTCCCTATTCTCTGTATCCTTCAAATTGCATTTTTTAATCCTTTCTACATACTAAAAGCAGCCATAGTCAGGGTATACTGCGGAAAAAACATCTGGGAGTCCTTGAGGTGGAGCCCCAGGTACTGTGATTTTTTTAGGCTCTGTCAGTAGAGAACCAAAGGCCTGTGGTACGGTTGCTGTAGTGCTGGGCTTTGGGGGCCAGCCTTGAGGTTGAGGGCAGCTGGTGCTATCAGAAGACAGCCGCACCTTCAGTTCTCCAAGGCGCAGAGGAAGTCCGCAAGATGGAGTTCTCAGGGGCAGGATGTCTTACTGAGCTCGACAGGAGGAAATTGGCATCCACATGGAGTGACCTGGCCTGGCTGGGTTGTGTCATCTGGGGTTGGCTTCAAACAGATTCCTGGATTCCCCGCCTACACATGTGCATTGAGTCCAGAGGTCTGTGGAAGGACAGGCACAGGTTTAAAAGGTAAACAAAGAGCTCCAAGTCTTAACTGTCCAAGTAACTGTTTACGTCTTTAGATGACACTAACGTACTGGAGTGTGGGGTTTCACAGAAAGGTACTGGTGCAGTCTTCCTGAACTCTGTCCTGCAACTGCCTGTTCTGTGCAGGTATATGTGGAGCCACTGAAGCTGCTCGCAACAGTGGGGGGAATCTGGAACAAGGATGGACACAGAACAAGGGCAGAGACCTTCTGGAGCATGTCACCCATTGCATTAACGGAGTTGTGTTAGCTGGAGCAGTTTCCAACCCACATCCCTCCAGATGTTCCTCTTGTCATGGCTTATTAGCCACACCTAAAATGTATATACACTACTTACTCCCCAAAATGTATAAGGGTAACACTGTTAAAAGCCACCCTACCTCAGTTTCCCCTTTCTGTAAGGCCTTGTCTGAAACCCTGGGGACCAGTGAAATACCATCTAAATGACCAGTCCTGGTCATCTGACTGCAAGGCATCCTCTACATTTCTCCATAGGGGAATTGGCCAATGGCAGCTGGACGGTGGCCCAGGTGGGATGTGCTGAGGTCAGCAGGAAGCTTGGTGGGACACTCCCCAGGAGTCAGCTGTGTGATACTCATTGTGATCCTACCTCCCAGGAATTGCCCATTCACAGTTCAACTGCCTCAACCTTATCCCATGCACAACATGAGTGCAACAGGTGGGCTCTTGACCTGTGACATGGAGACACCAACACCAGAGCAACCTTACCAGTTCTGCCTTAAAATCCCTGACTGCCTCATTTGCTGGCAGCTGCTGAAGGCAAAGTAGCTGGTGAGTTCTTGGGACTTGGTTTACATCCTTAAAGAGGCCCACAGGGATAGGTTATTTCCAGGTGCCAGTTCAGGAAACCTATCTCACAGGTCCTTGTAATATAAAAGGTTTAGCTCACGTATGCTGTGGTGTGTCCTGTGAAAAACCAAAGGACCTGCTTTGACCCTGGTCAACTCAGATGACCCTGGAATGAATCTGACCTTCCTAAATTCACCTTCGAGTGATACAAGCGCCCAACTCCTCCCCAGCCAGAAAGGCCTAACTTAGGGTATCCGAGGTTGACTTGGAACCCCCTAAAACTGACAATCTTACATTCTTCCAAGGTGACTCCCTGTTTGGGCTGAGGAATGTGGACCTGGGAACTTTGAACCTGTTTCTTGGAAAGTGCTGGACCCTCCCACCTCAGTCTTAAAACTACAGTACTCCCAAGCTGGGCTTGTTCTGGGGGTACCGACGAAGGGGCCCAGAATTTCTAGAAGCAGGTGTCTGCTGCCAGATCTTAAGGTTCAGATGCCCTGTCTTCTCGACTTTTGGTTCTCTGGAGGAACCACAACCCACTGCTCTTAGCCAGTGTGCAGGGTGGGTCCCAGGACCCTTTCAGTGAAAGGGACCGTGTGGGACCTTACTGGGCCTCTGCTGTGTTTTTATCGAAGACTGGTAACAATACTCTGGCCTTCTGAGAATCCACGAGACCATGTCTATCCACACAGGGTAGGTAAGTGACAGTGGCAATGGCATGGTGGCTTGAAGAGTGCACTGCTAAGGACATGCATTGCTGCCCTTGATTGTGTAAACCCAGCCAAGAGTGTCTTTGGGGTCCGAGTGCCTGGAAGGGAGGGGAGCTGCTTGTCCAGTGACTGCAGACAACTCAGCTTTTGGGACCTTGCCTGGTGGTCACTCAAGGATGTAGCTTCTGGTGCCCAGGATCAGTGAATTGGACACACAAGGTTATTTTCTGGGGTTAGGTCCTGCTTCCCCATCCTTGAGTTTCCTCATTCTTCACTACCAGGTGGCTACTGCAGTGTGTTGGCCTCCCTTCAGGGCTTTGCCTCTGCTTCCGAAGTCCGCCTAGGTCCCAGTTCTGGCTTTGATCCTTGTGCCAGCCTCTGGCTGTATGCAGAGCAGGCTGGGTCTTCTCTGTGTGCAGGAGGGTGGGGCTGAAGCAAATAGGAAGCCGGCCAGTCCTCAGGAATCTCTGTGATGCCCAGGGTGATCTGGGAGGGGCAGGTTGGGGCAGTGCGGATAGCAGCTTACTTCATGTCCCCTGGTGCTTTGCATGCATACCCTGCTTCACAGGGTTTCTACACGGCAGATGCTGACAGTCTGGTGTCAGGACAGCAGCTGGAATTCCAAATTTTATCTGAAGTCGGGGCTGTTACCTCAGGGTCATTTTCTTACCTGTTTCCATGGAGCTTGATATCCAAGAGGGGCAGTGTGATTTGGGAGACCATTTTATGTGTTTAGCCTCGATTTTTATGTACTACAGCTAAATGGGTGTGTTTCATGGTTTAATCATATATAGAATCATTTCTCTTTTTTTTTTTCCTGGTACTGGGGATCAAACTCATGACCTTGCACTTACCAGGAAGGCGCTTATGCCACTGAGCCAAATCCCTGGCCCAAGAATCATTTCTGAAGTCTATCTTTTTCCCCTAAATTATTTTAGTTTATGATGAAAAAAAAAATGGAAAAATTTTTTCTTTCGTTTTTAGATAATCTTGCTGTGTAGCCCAGGCCGGGGACTTGATATCCTGCTGCCTCAGCCTCTCAAGTGCTTAGATGATAGACACACATCACCATGCCTGGTTTAAAAAATGAAACTCTTAAAATGGTAGGCCTAAATGTTAACACTACTTACAGGGACTACGGGAGGACAACACAGCAAGCCAGGCCTAACCAAGACGATTCTGAGGTTTAGGCTCGAGAGAGAGGCCATCTGATTTGAAACCTGGCTTCAACACTAAAGCAGTTGTGATCTTACATGCTGTACATCTGGTGAACTTCCCCCTGCTGCAGGTCCTCATCTATAAAATGTGGGGACGGATGGTTTCTGTCTCAAATTGCTGTTGTGAGGCTCACATAGATTTGTAAAGGCCTTAGAATAGCACTTGTTGGACAGTTAGCACAACCCAGGAGGGCCCTCACACCCCCATGCCAGTTACTGCCCATAGACACTTTGAGATTTGGTTTTGCATCTACCTCAGCTGAGGCCTTTGGCCTTCCCCAGATTTGTTTCTTGCTGGGTGCTGCCATCTAGAGGCCCCTGGCTGCAGGGCATCAGGCCTTACCTGCTGCTTCTCAGGCCACTGGGCTTCTCCCCCCCCCCCCCCCCAGGAAGACAGGGCTCCCTGAGACTGCATGCAGGACTCCTTGGAGGGTTGTGCGCGTTCTGCAAGCCTCTTCGAGCACAGTGCTAGAAAAAGCCCTTCAGGAGGCCTTATGTCAAGCTTCTTGGGGGATCAAGGAGCCTTTGGAGCCGTGATTCTTTTCTTTTTTCCCTTTATCCTTTATTTTTATTGTATTTATTTCATTAGATTTTGTTGGTACGTTTTAGATATACATAATGATCACATTCCTCATAGGGAGGAACAATGATTCTTGACACATGAAGACTCAGTTGATGAGAAGGCTCAGTGGCTCCCCAGGCAGCGGGCTGGGAGGGAAGGGGCTTTGCACAAGTTTACCGAATTTAAGGCTGAACAGAAGGAAACTTGGCTGTGCCCTCCGCTGTTGCATTCCTGGGTAGGAGATCTCTCCCTAGATCCCCGGTGGCTTGGCCTGTCTCCGGAAGAGGGTGGTAAGCGCATCACGCAGAGATTGTATTGGGAGTTCAGCTTCTGATCGCTAAGGAGGGCTTTTGAGCCTGCAACAAGGTGTTGCGCTCTGAACCCCTTCTTTGCTTTCGGAATACATTTGTGTATGTCTCCACCTGTCTCTTCCCAAGAGTCCACTGGCTCCATGGTATTGATTCCACGACCTGGTCTCAGAGATGTCTCTAGAGCTTGGATAGTCAAGACTCCTGAGCCTGTAAGTTTATCCTTTTTAATAAATTACACATGTGTGTATGTATGTATCTCACTGTGTAGTTCAGGCTGGCTTTGACTCACTCACTATATGGTACATATTTCCATGTAGGAACTCATGGGATCCTCCTGCCTCAGCCTCCTGAGCGTTGGGATTACAGACATACATCACCATACCTGGCTAGTACAGAAAACCTTAAAGCTCTGTAAAAGAAGACAGAGAACGTTACAGTGAACTGAGGCCTAATGTCCCTGTCATCCAGCTTCAGCAGTTACCACATCATGGTCAATCTCATTCCATGTGTATGTCTGCCAACACTCTATCCTCATATTATTTTAAAGCAAATCTGAGTTATGTCCTTGTATCCAGACATACTTCAGTGTGTATTTAGAAGATATTTAAAAAGCTGTTTTCAAAAGCTCTAAAAACACTCCTGAAACCTAGTCCTTAATATCATAGAATAATATCAATAATTGCTTAGTATCAAATATCTAGGCAATATATAAATTTTCAGTTTTTTTCCCCAATACTGGGATTGGAACCCAGGGCTTTTACTAAGAGCTATATCCCTATACATTTATTTATTCAATTATTTATTTAGTTAGGGCCTTGCTGTTGTGCAGGCTAGGCTCACACTTCTGATTATCCTGCTCCTGGGGTCACAAGTGTGTGGCATCATACTTGGGTAGTTATTTTTTTTTATTTTAATTAAAAAAATTTTTTGTATCAGGGATCAAACTCACAACCTTGGGCTTACAAGGCAGGCGCTTGTGCTGCTGAGCTAAATCCCTGGCCTTGTAGTTATTTTTATAAATATCACAATTTTTATTAAAAAGTTGTTTGAACCAAGGTTCACATGTGATTAGTGTATCTCAGTCTCTTAATTTTTGTGGTTCTCTTCCATCTTTCTTTCTTTTTGCAATTACATCTCATTTATTTTTTGTGGTGTTGAAAATAAATTGAATCTAGAGCCTGTGCACAACTGTGAGGTATGATTAAAATATTCTGTGAATGTTTAAATTTTAAAAATTGCAGTAAAGAACAATGCCATTAACCCCCCTTAAAATACTTCTCTCTGCAAACACACTTATCCCATTGTTCTTGCCACTTTTGAAGCATTTCTGGAAGTCTTTTTCAGTGAGTGATTTTTGAGGTATGACAAAAAAAATACGGTGAGTGGTTCTGTCAGTGCTCCACCTCACTCACCGAGTCTGGCACTGCGGGACTTCTGGCTTTTCCCCAAAGTCAAAGTGATCATGAAAGGGAAACAGTGAATGTGGACATGTGCAGCCCTAACAGCACAACCAGAGACACCCGTGAAAGAGGATTTCCAGAACTGCTTCAAAAGGTGGTAAGAACAATGGGATAAGGGTGACCAAAGTGAGGGGAGAATTTTGATGTGAATTAATGGCAGTGCACGTTCTGAGATAAATATTTAAACCTTTCATTCCAGGCTGACTTTGAAACATGCAATGATCCTCCTGCCTCACAGATGCTGGGATTATAGGCATATACTGTGCCTGACTAATATTTCAAAAATGTAAACATTCACCGTATTTTTTAATCTTCACGCTACTGCTTTAAAATTTTGTTTGTTTGTTTATTTATTTGAGACAGTGTCTTATCATGTAACTCAGGCTGGCCTGGAACTCAGTGTGTAGCTCAGGCTGGCCTTAAATTCCCAGTGATCCTCCTGCCTCAATTTTAAATTTTTTTTTTTTTTTTTGTTAGCACCGGGGATCGAGCTCACGACTGCGAGCTTGCCACGCAGGCACTTATGCCTCTGAGCTAAATCCCTGGCCCCAATTTTTAAATTTTGAGACAGGGTCTTGCTGTGTAATTACCCTGCCCAGGATGAACTGGAGCTCAATTTTCCTGTCCCAACTTCCCACGGTATTGAGATTATAGGTGTATGCCACCACTCCTGGCTTTCATGTTTTTATTGTATTGTATTGTATTGTATTGTATTGTATTGTATTGTATTGTAATTTAATTTAATTTAATTTAATTTAATTTAATTTAATTTAATTTAATTTAATTTAATTTTTGCAGTTCTGTAGATAGAACCCAAGGCCTTGTGTGCTTGCTAGGGAAGTGATGTACTACTGAGCTGTATGCTTATTCCTTTCCTTGAAATTTATTTGTCAACAGATCTGAGTTTCTGGTCCTATACATTCCTGTATGGCCTGGATTTTGCTGATTTTACTCCGAGGTGGCATTGAACACATTCTTTGTCTTTGCTTTATGAGGATTGACCTTTGACAATAGAGGCTTTTTCAGATTCAAGTTTGCTTGTTTTGGCAAAACAGCTTCCCAGGCTGGGTATCCTGGTGCATTGCCTGTAATCCCAGCACTTGGGACACGAGTTTTGAGAGCAGCCTGGGCGATATAGTGAGTTCAAGACCAACCTGCACTACATAGCGAGACCCTGTCTCAAAAAGCAACAAACAACCGACCCAGCTTCCTAGAAGGTATGGTGTCCCTTCCTTGGGACGTATTACCGACTGGTAATGCATGCTGCCCAAGTCCAGTAGTTCATTTGTGCTTGCAAAATGATGGTGGTCTAATTGTGTCATCCCTTCTGCATTTCTTAGATGGAGTAACTCTACAGAGAGAAGCTTTCCTCATCTCCATTTCATTATCCAGCAATGCAGAGGAAAGGACAAAGATGAGGGCTCCCTCCTTTAAATGAATTCATTCACTAGCGGGCTCCCATGGAGGTCAACGAGCATCTAGGAACTACTTTTAGCCTTTTCAATAAAATCATAGTCGATGTGGATTATTATCCTTACAAATGTGCAGATTCTCTCCCCTTTGGTTAGCAGGAGCTTCTAAGTTGTTCCTGTGTCTTTAAAAATTATGACAAAGTAACAAAATTTATCATCTTAACCACTTTAAAGTATACATCTCATGGTACTAAGTACTGGGGATACAACTCAGTAGCACAGCACCTGGCCTAGCAAGCGCAAGGTCCTGAGTTCAGTTTCCTATACAAAAAAAAAAAAAAAATCTTACACAACTATCACCACTATCTCACTCCAGAGCTTTTTCTTCACCTCAAAAGGAGTCTCTGTAGCCATTAGCAGTCATTTCCCATCGTCCCTCCTGCCAGCCCCCATTAATCTGCATTCTTCCTGTCCCGATGGGTTTGCTTATTCTGGATTTCATATAAATGGAACCACATCATAAGGCGTCCTTTGTGTCTCGCTTTTTCAGTGCTCCATTCCTTTTCATGGCTCAGTAATATTCCATTGTACAGATAGAACATACTTCATTTATCTGTTCACTGGTTGAGGGACGTGGTTGTCTCTGCCTTTTGGTGACTGTGAACAGCGCTGCCATGAGACACTTTTGTTTTGCTGGACATGTCAGAACTCTGTGGCAGTTCTTCAGTCTTGCAGGTGATCAAACACCATGGTGGGCTCCGCTGGTCATTTCCTGCTGCATGCCTGCAGTGGTCCCTCCAAGCAGCCCACACTCCGTCTCTCACACCCGTTCCTGTTCTGCCCACCGACGCTTCAGCTTCCGGGCTGAGACTGCCCTCTAGTCCCCCTCCTCATGTGGTCTACTCAGGGTGAGGTTTCCTCTCGCCTGGAGGTGTGCGCTGATCTCTTGCCCTGGAAACAAACACCCCCACCCCATTTGTAAGAACAGCCCAAGGAGCCGTGGACCCAGAGAAGAGGTGGGCAGATCCAGGCCTGCACAGGGTGCAATTTACTGGGGATTTTCTGACAGAAGCATAGACCTAGGATACAGCAAGACTAACTTTGTCCCCTCAATTTAGGTCAGGAGGAGGGGGCTTATACATGGCGAGTAAAATTGACTCCAATCCAAGCCAGAATGATCCCGGTTTATCCAAACTGCTATCAAGGAGCCAGGCAGAGTGCCTGTGCCAGGGTCTGGTGCTAAAGCTCCACCTACCACTCTGAAGGGTTTTATCCAGTTATAGTTTGCCAGGGACCATGCCCTGGGGCAGTCAGGATAGCTGTGACTCAAGCTGGCTGTAGGCAGGTCCAGCTCGACCCACACATCTCCTGAACCCTCACTTTTGTCCTGCCCACTCCCAGTCTGAGTTCCATCCAAAGTCGTGCTTACCTAAATCTAAATCTGCCTGTATATATCAGATCGGTGGCTCCCTGCCAAGAACTTCGCATGCTTGCCCTGAGCCAGCTGCTGGGGGCTTGCCCCCTGCATGAGCCAGCTTGGTCCTTTTGCACTGCAGGGCCTTTGCACCTACTGTCCTCACTGTCTGGGGTCTCCTCCCCCCATTACCCACCTGAGCCAGTTGTCTTCCTCTTTTAGCCTCTGATTCAAACCAGGCCTGTCCCATCTGCCCTTTTCCTTGCTGCCATCACACTGCACCCACCTTTTTGTCATTCACTTATCTTTGAGTTCTTTTATTTCTTGTCTAGCTTTTCTTTCTTTCTTTTTTTTTTCTCAGTACTGGGACTTGAACCCAGGGAGCTCTCACTGAGCACATCCCTGGCCTTTTTTATTTGTTACTTTGAAACAGGTTCTTGTTAAGATGCTAGGTTGCCGGGTTAGACTTGCAAGCCTCCTGCCTCAGTTTCCCAGAGTGCTGGGTTTATAGGTGTGCTCCCCTATGCCTGACTTCAGCTCTCTTCTTGGGGCCGGGGACTGTCTTTGTCTTTTCCCTGCTTTGTCCTCCATTCCTGGCACAATGCTTGTTATGAGCGGGGCTGGCTGGAGATGGGACGTGCTTAGGTCCACTGGGACTGTAAGAGGCAGTGCCCAGCAGACACTGGAGGAAGATAGTTTCTCCATTTGACTCCTCACTGCCCCCACAGTTCTGATCCCCATGCTTCTTCCTGGCCCCTCCCCGAGTTGCTCGGGCACTTGCCTGGGTCATGAGCTTCCTCATCCATCTCACTTCCTTGCCCCAGCGCACTCTTCCCTCGAATGCTGCCCTTGTTGGGAATGAGCAAGGAGGAAACAAGGGACCTTATCTTCCTGCTCCTGTTCCAGATGCTGATATGGCTTTGCTCTGGCTCCCATGGCTGTGAGCAGTGAGCAGCAGAGGGCAGTGATGCCACAGCTATAGCAGCAGTGCGTGCCGGGTTGGGGAGGAGGTGCCAGACAGCTGCCAAGCCGCTGAGGACAGGAGCAGGGCTGCCTCCTTCCAGAGATGGAAGAAACCGCATCTCTTCATTAGTCTGTACTACACTATTCCCTGCCACAAGGACAGCTGCACTTTTATTTTATTTTTATTTTTTTATTTTAAAAGGGAGTAAAATGAAACACAACAAAACAGAACAGAATGGGACATAAGAAAGCATACATTTCAAAGCTAGACAACCAGAGATCTTCACTATCTGTCATATTGTCTCTTGTTTTCTTCCAAATGGTTGTCCTTATCCTTGCATATGGAGAGTTCATACTAAATAACATAGCCAATCTTTTCACAAGATGTGTAGTTCACTGGCTCCCACTTGCTAAGCAGGGGGGAGGGGGAGGGGGGACACAGGGCAGGGGACAGGGCGACATGAGATGTCTGATTCTCAGCCCACACGCCAGCAGGATCACAGCTGCCCCCCCAGAGAGGGGAGGGGTTCCTTGTTCTCCCGGCACCCCGAGTCAACCGCACTGTGCAGGTCCCGATGCGCCAGGGTCTCTCTCCTTCAGGCTGCCAAAAGTTGGCCACACTCTCAGCCGTCCCCTAGAGAGGGGAGGAGCTCCTTGGTCTCCCGGCACCCGGAGTCAACTGCACGGCGCAGGTCCCGAGGCGCCAGGGTCTCTCCCCTGCAGGCCCCCTAAAGTCCGCCATACTCACCTGCTATTTCTTTCTGATGAATTGACCATTCCATTTCCAAAGTTCTGAAATGGCCAACAGACCACAGAAAGAATTCTCTTTAGGCTCCTGTTTGAAGCCAGCAGCTACAGCAATCTGCTGGCCTTGCTTCAGGGCCACCAGCTGCACTTTTAAAAAATTTATTTGAAAAAAGCAAGATTCTGAATGCACTGCTTTTTTTTTTTTTTTGTATAATTTTTCTCTCCTGAGCAATGCAGAGAGATTCTCATACCTCACTAATGCAAAATGCATGAGGATAGATGTTATAGAGGATTTTGCAAATTCTAGCCCATCATCTGTTAGGTCTGGGACATAGTCGTGTTGATACATTCGAATCTTTTTTCATCCATGAATGGGGATTAACAATTGTATCTTCTTGTGTCAGAGACTGCTCACAGTCTCTTGAGATCTGTTTTTCCATTTTGGGGAGGTACGTGGCAAATGGCTACACTTAATAATGACTATATTTCCAGCCTCCCTTGCAGCTATGGATAGCCATGTGACAAGTGCTGGCCAATAGGTATAGGTAGAAGTGGTGTGGGAAACTCCCTGAGGGTATTCTCCTTTTTCTACCCTTTCTTACTTCTTCTCAGCTGTATTGCAGGGATAAGGACTGGGGAAGAAGCAGCCCATCTGGAACATGATGTTTTGTGAATGGAGAACAGAAGATCCATAGTGGACCAAGGAGACAGAAGAAAATCTTTACTTTCTACCCAGAGTTCACTGTGGCTGTAGATATGTTATCAACCCTAAACAACATAATGCTAGATTTTTGTGTCATGGAAAAGTAAACTGCCTTATTTAGGCCCTCTCATTCTGGGTCTCTGTTACTTGTAATTGAATTTAATCCTAATAAATGTACCACCTCATACATTTTTGGGGCAATTAAATGAGATATTGTGTGTAACCTGCCTATCAAAGTAATGACACATTGTAAATACTCAGTAAATGGCTTTTTGTTATTAGCGTCTTGAAAATGGGCGTGGTGGTGCCTACCTGTAATCCCAGCATTTGGGAGCCTAAGATGGGAGGATCCTTCACTGTGAGTTCCAGACCAGCCTGGGCTGCAAAGTGAATTCAAGGCTAACCTGAACTGCATGTAAAACCCTCGCTTAAAAAGACAAAAAACAAAAACAAACAAAAAAGAATTATCAGCTTCTTGTAATGGTTGATTGTATCAATTTGAGCAAGAGACCCTCAACTAAATTGGCTCAGGGATTCTATTCCCTAGGATAACTTGTCACCTGCATGGTATAAAGGGGGACTGAGGAAGGATTCTGCTTGTTTGGAGGGATTCCAGTCTTCCTATTCACTTTGTTTACCTTTTTTTTTTGGTACTGGGGATCGAACTCACGATCTCATGCTCGCCGTACAGGCGCTTATACTGCTGAGCTCAGTCCCCGGCCCCTTCCTCTTCACTTTGGACATCATCTCCTGGTTTCTAGCATGGACTTGTTAGCTTCCCGCACAGACTCACTGGCCTCCTGATATGAACTCACATGGGACACTGCAGTGAGCTCCAGACCTGCGACTGGATCTTTTGGTCTCCAGTGGACACCCTCTGCACACTTCCTCATCTGACTCTGTGGGTGGCCACTGTAAGCCAATGTTGTAATTTCTTACATATTTATGTATCTTGGATTATATCTGTTTCTCTAGTAAACACTGACAGATACCCTTTTCTAGTATCCAATTTTAATGACCATCCCTCATCTCCAGTAAGAATTCTAGAGATCAATTCTGGAAAGAAAAATTACCAAGAACATGTTAACTTTTTTTTGTTGTTGTTGTTCTAAAGAATTATAAGAAGGAAACTGGTCTGATCATAAAGAACTAATTCAACTACAAATGCTGTCATTTAAGCTGCTGTTTTTCTCCCCTGTATATATATAAATTTTAGCTGACAAAATTTGGTCTTACAAATTTACATGGTATTTTAACTAGATGAAAGTCCTCACATTCTTTTAAATAGCTGTGTTTATAAACACATAGCTCAATTGTTCCACAGTTGGAATCTGGCCTTTCAAAACAATTTAATCACATTCTTCTCCTTGGATTTCTGTTTTTTAAAATGTGCCTGAACATTTTTCTAGAAGCCAGTGGTCAACTTGGTGCCATGTAACCTATGGGTGGTCCATTTATCAAATACTGAGTGGCATCTACTGCATACAACTAATGTTTGTGGTCAAGATGGTTGCTAAGATCCTGTCTGGCTCTCCAGTTCTCTGATGCTGCAAAGTATTGCCAGTCTTTGGAACATAAAACTTGTTTACTAAGGAACTCCAAGTGGGAAAAAGCAAGAGCCCCAGAATGGAAGAAAGGAAATTGTTACAAAGTTCATTATCAATGGATGAAAGGAATGAGAAGACAAAAATCAAAATGGTTATTCTTTCACATTTAAAAAACTACAAAATTGGGCTGGGGATTTAGCTCAGTGGCCTAAGCGTTTGCCTGGCAAGTATGAGGTCGTGAGTTCGATCCCTGGTACCAAAAAAAAAAAAAAAAAAAAAACCTACAAAATTTACCAGTATGGAATATACTGGTAGAAGATCATTCCTATTATTAGGAATTAGAGAAGATAATTCCTATTATTATTCAATATTGATATAATTTAAAAAATAGTGAGTCCTGATATGGTTATGAATAAAGCAGTATTTTACATGCTAAATGTTATGTTAGTTATGTAGCAAAGAGAAAGTAATTTTCTTACAACTAGAGAAAATTTGCTATATAGACAGCTATAATTGAAATGGGGTATTTATTTATTTATTTATTTAGAGGCAGGATCTTGCTATGTAGTTCAGGCTGGCTTTGGACTCACTGTGTAGCCCAGGTTAACCTTGAACTTGCAGCAGTTCTCCTGCCTCAGCTTCCCGATTGCTGGGATAATAGGCATATACCACCATACCCGCTTCGTATTTTATTTATTATACTTATGTTTCTTATGTATGTGGTGCTGGGAATCAAATCCAGGGTTTTGTGTGCATTAAATATGCACTATATTATTGATTTACATCCCCAGATCATTTGCAATTTAAAAGTCCACTGAGCTGAGCATGCTAGCACATGCCTGTAATTCCAGCACTTGGGAGACTGAGGCATGAGGATTGCCATGAGTTCAAGGCTAGTCTTGGTTACATAGTGAGTTCAAGATCAGCCTGAACTGCATAGAGTGAGATCCTGTCTCAAACCCCCATCCCCTCCAGAAAATGTCCACTGAGCTAAGGATGGTGGCCCATACCTATAATCACAACTACTTGGCAGGCTGAGACTGGGGGATCTCAAGTTTAACTCTGGTCTGGCAATTTAGTCAGACACTCTGTTTTTTTTTTTTTTTTGTTTTGTTTTGTTTTTTTTTGGTACCAGGGATCGAACTCATAACCTCGAGCTTGCCAGGCGAGTGCTCATGCCGCTGAGCTAAATCCCTGGCCCCAGTCAGACACTATCTCAATATAAAGTTTAAAAAGGGTTTGGGATATAGTCCAGTGCAGGAAGCCCAGGGTTTCGTCCCTGCTGCTGAAAAATAAATGTAGATTGAATTGTTTCATATATAAATTGGAAAATATATTCTGTCTAGAAAATAGGAAAATGATAGACATTTCCCAAGATAACCCTAGACAAGCCTAGACAAGCCACATAGATTTGGGAAGTATTTACTGAGGGCCACTGGTTGTCGCTCTTTGAAGTCCTTCTCCAAGTGGTGACCCTTGTCCTCAGCGCTGCCTTGATGCTGCCCAGGGAGCTGAGGCTCTGCAGCCAGGCGCAGGTCTCTAAGCCTCGCCTCTGCCACCTGCATGTGGGATCCTGGGTGGTGATTCAGGTCTTTTTAAACGGGGCAAATCTTGTTACTCTTCAGACAGGGTGCCTGTGAGGTCCAGACACCGTTCACTGATTCAGCCTGTGCTGTTCCTGTCCTCCCTGTGCCAGGAGTCCACGGAGAGATAGACACTGAGCAGGTGGGCGCGGGAAGCCAGGGGTGGCGGCACGTGCCTGATTCTGATGGTCTACCGGAGCTGCTCTAACCAGACGCCACAGACTGTGTGATCGATCAACTGACAGAAGTCCAAAGTCAGGCCCCGTGTCGGGTGAGGTCTCTCCTGGCTCGCAGACTGCAGACGGCTACCACTTCAGACGGCTACCACTTCCATGGCTGGGACAGTGGCAAGCTCCAAGGGTGTCTCCGAGAGGTGCCCCTGTCCCATTAATGGAGCCTATTCTCACGCCTTCACTGAAGTCTGGTGACCTCTAAGAACTGTCCCATTGAGGGTTGCAGCGTCAACATGTGAATCTGACAAGAATGTAGTTCAGGTCTTAGCAGATGGAACTAGATAGAAAGGAAGTGGCAGTTTCATAGAAGGAATGTTCCTCAAAGACCTGAAAGGAAAGAGGAAGTGAGCTATAAGAGTCTGAGGTGAAGAAGGCACAGGAAGTGCAAAGGCCCTGGGGTGGGGGTGTGTCTGGTGGGTTTGAGGGACAGAATGGAAGCAGAATGATTGACAGAGCAGGGAGGCAGAGGAGTTGTGGCCATTGGAAACACCACATAGATTTATTGAGTGTTCCTTGGTCCTGGTTCTGCTGGGTGTTGGGAAATACAGGCTTCGAAGAGTAGAGTTCTGGCCCGGCTTGGGGCACACCCTTGTAATCCCAGTACTTGGAAGGCTTAGGCAGGAGGGTCACTGTGATTTCAAGGCCAGCCTGGGCTACAAAGTGAGTTCAAGGCCAGCCTGAACTACACAATGAGACCCTGTTTTGAAAAGAAAGAAAGAAGGAAAGAAAAAAAGAAAGAATACTAAAAAAGAGTGCAGTCCCTTGCCAGGGGCAGTTGGGGTCCCACAGACAGGCTCTCCCGTGGCCAGGACTCTGTGTACAAGGAGAACCAGGTGTTTGGAAGCCTGTGAGAAGCACCTCACTGCTCCCTGGCTGCGGTCTTGTTTTTGGAAGTGACTTTCAGAGTTTGTTTCCTGGGGGGACTAGAGCCCTCCCATCTGGATCTCCTTCTGCCCTGTCCCTGCTGGCCTTGAGTTAAATGGGGTCTCTTGCTTTCCCTTGCAGCATCCGAGGCTGAACCTTCAGGCCTTTGGTATGGCTGCAGATAAAATATTCTTTTGAAGCGTGGGCATTTTCATTACTATTCAGACCTTTCACACGTTTCTGTATTGAATTGGGAAGTCTCCTTCCCAATTCAGCAGGAGGGATACTGCTCCTTTTCCCTCCCTTCCTCTCCTGGCTTCCACTGGCTGCAGATGCTATTTGTGGCGCGTGCCCGTGTGTCCCTGTGCACACGTGTGTGGCCCTTTCTGATCTCTCTTGGTCACTGACACTTGGAGCTGGACCCCCACCCCCCTCTACTTGTTGGATGCCAGCAGCACTTCCCTGCTCCCCACTGTGAGGGCCACGTCTCCAGGCCCGGCTGCCAGGCCCTTAGGCGCAGTGGCTCCTGCCGAAGCCCCAGTCTGTTCCCCTGGGTGGCTCTCACTAACTCCACCTCCCTGAACAGGGGCTGGATGTCTTGAGCAGGAACCTGGGCTCACAGCCCGTTGACCTGCTGTGAAAGACTGGACAAAAGCACCAGGAAGAGGCTGGGGGGCCTCAGCAGCTGGCAGCTGTGTCCGGGCTTGCCTGCCAGCGGCTGGAGCCTGGGCCTGGGACCATGCATTCCATGAGTGTCAAGCTTCTCTGAATGCTCCCCAGCCCGGATCCTGGCCCACTTCCTAGCCAGGGGGCCGACGCAGCTGGGATCAGTCACTTCTAAAGTCAAAGCTGAAAAAAAAAAAAAAAAGTCAAAGCTGTTAGATTGTTGGGGAAAAAAAGAAAGTCAATGTTTTTTCTTTGTCTTTTTCTTTTTGAGATACTGGGGATGGAATTCAGGGTTCTGAGTTACTCCCCAGTCCTATTTACTTTTTATTTTGAAATAGAGTCTTGCTAAATTGTCCAGGCTGGTCTGAAACTTTCAGTCCTCCTGCCTCAGCCTTCTTCTATGTTGGGATGACAGGAATGCACCACCACACTTGGCTGAAAACCCGTTTCTTTTAGCCATCTTGGGTTCTCTGCTGAGGCCTTGTAAATTAGACTAACAAAAGCCAAGTTCACATGAGAAATAGCCAGTGAATTAACATGTAATCACTCGGCCATGAGATGCATTCTTGGAATTTGGACTTGTATAACAATTTGACAAAAAAACTGAGCGTGGTAGCACACACCTGTAATCCCAGCACTTGGAAGGCTGAGACAGGAGGGTCACTGAATTTGAGGACAGCCTGGGCTACCTGAGTGAATTCGAGACCAGCTAAATTATCCGGCAAGATGCTCCCTCCCACACAAAAAACAGGTTTGCAGAGAAGTAGAGTGGCAGGGAGGAAGGCGGACCCTGAACCCAGGCCGGTGGGGTGGGTCCTGGCCGCTGGCAGGGCCTGCTGTGTGGCAGCCTCGAGGCTGAGGAGGGCCTGGTCTTGTCCGCATGACATGGACTTCTACGCCTCCTAGTGGACAGGGAAGGAACACCTCTATAAATTCGTGTTCTGCCTTAGGGGAGCCGAGGGAGAGCGGAGAGCTTTTCTTGCACCTCTTCTTGGTTGTCTTGGGTTTAAAGCAACTCTTGGGTCACAGTGGCATATTTTGGAGTGGACTATTCTGTAGCCACTCAAGGAACTGGGCTACTCCAGAAACGCTCGTTCCTCCTGCCTCAGTGCGCACAGGCTCACACCACACCCACGGCAGACGTGTTTCCCGGCGGTGAGATCGTCTCCATCTCCATCTCCATCTCCATCTCCCTACACGCCCACGCGTGGCCCTGATGCCTTCCCCGGGCGCGCTGTGGTGCGGCCCATCCGGCTGGCCCTCAGCTGTGAAGCCATCGAAAGCAGAAGCATGGCAGGATGCAAAGCGGCCTCCCGTTAGGGTCGACGGAGAGACCTGACTCTGAGTTCAGATTCTACCATTTAATAGCTGTGTGACCATCACTGGGTTACTTTACTTCTCCGAGTCTGTTTCATCTTTTATAAAATAAGTATAGCACCATCCAGAGGCATAGTTGCTAGCTTATATAACCCCCAGAGTGGATGCTTTAGAAATATTCCTTACCAAAAGGAGGTATGTACGTATATATATATATTTTTCACATACATGTAGAGTATACTCCAAGTATACACTTCATTTTTTATTGGTATATTATTCACTTGAAAATTTGTGGTAAAATCCTTCTGAGCCTCGTTTTTTCCTCCTTCCTTCCTTCCTTCCTTCCTTCCTTCCTTCCTTCCTTCCTTCTCTCATGACACTGAGGATTGAATTCAGGTCTTTCACATTGAGCTGTATCCCCCATCTGTTTTGTTTTTTGAGACAGGGTCTCCCTGTGTAGTTCAGGCTGGCCTTGGATTCACTATACAGCCCAGGCTGGTCTAGAACTTGTGGTGGTCCTCCTGCCTCAGCCTCCTGAGTGCTAGAATTACAGGCACAGTGTCATCATACCTGGCATTTTGATCCTTTTTAAGTGTACAAATGAGAGGCACCGGTCATATTAACACCTCCTCTATGACAAATCGCTTTCCATGATAGTCACATGATAGTAGACATCAATTTCTTATTCTTTAATTTTAAAACAAATGGCTAACAACAAAAAGATGTCAATTAAAAATGTCATCTGAAGTCAGTAAAATAGTTCACGTGTGAACTGAAACCCATACCGAGCAGACGAAAGCAGCCCTTCTCCCAGTCCCCCCATGCTGCTGAGGCTGTGAGCTGTGGACACAAAGGAAACAGCCACGTGTGTGCTCATAGGCTGAAGGGGAGACGCGAGCAGCCGCCTGTCAGGAGCTGTTCCTCCGCACTGTGTTCTTCTTGTTTACACTGAATCTGCTGTTTGTGGGCAGAGATGAGAAGCTGCCCCACAGAACTGGACATTCAGACTCAGTGCCCAGCGACCTGTGCGCAGAGGCAGCGCTGGCCACCCTCACCCTCCAGGGCCCATCAGCATCAGGGGAGGAAGCGGAGTCAGTGTCACTGCACTCCTGGACTTCTCAGAGCTAATTCCACGGAGAGGGCAGCGTCACTAAGGGAGAGGGGCCGCTCGTGCTGCTGGGGTGTACAGGAATCCCCAGAGTGGAGGGAGGATTGGCACTGGTGTGCACGGAGCCCTCAGCCTCCTCTGGGGCACAACTGTCAGCTCCTCTGCGGTTGACAACTGTGCTGTGGTCAGTCTGGGCCAGCACCGCGCCCTCCACGGTCAGGTCTCTCCTGCCTGTTGGGAGCTGATGTGCTCCAGCGTTGGGTTGCCCTTTAGCATCAACCATTTGCCCTTTTTGAAATTCTTCTCCAAGAGGATGGGCATAGGGATTTTCAACAGTGAGCTTCGCCGTTATTCTGTGTAGCTTGCTGGGGAAGAAAGAGTTGCCATGAGCCTTCTACTTTGGGAATATCGGCTGGAGCGCATATCAGATCCCCTTTTGATTAAAATCCTTAAAGTAAATTCCACTGACAAAGGGTTGACGGTATAGAAACAGCCAGGCATTTATGGGTGGGCTGGGGGTGGAGCTACGAGTGTGAGCATTTCCAGTCTTTACTGGTCTTGCAGTGACAGAGGGCCCCAGCATTTCCCTGGCTCCTCATCACCCACTCCCCCACAGCTGAACCATGCATCTTCCTTGTTAGTGTTTTCTGTTGTGTAACTCAGCACTTGAGGCTTTTTGCATAAGAAGAGTATTATTTAATAGCTCCTAGTTGTGCAGGCAGGACACCCATGGTTGGGTGGCTCTATCTGCTTGGCCCCTCGTGAGGACCCACTTGGCTGTGCCTCAGCGTGGCCAGGCCCTGTGGGGAGTGGGTTGGAAAGGCAGTGGTCACATGGTGAGAGAGGAAGTCAGAGATTGAAGAGGGCCCTGTGTCGTGCTTTTTATAACACCCGCTTCAGAGCTAACTGGCTCGCTTCCAGAGGCAGCACCCAGTGACCCAGCCACCTGTCCCTTGACCTGCCTCTTACAGGTTCCACTCCTTACATCACCATGCTGTGGACAAAGCTCCCACACACTCAAGCCACATCCCCAGAGCAACACCAGCCTCACGGTGCCGGACAGCACCGCTTTCCCGTCATCCACAGCCTGCCCTGTGTGGTGGATGCTGACCCCCCGCTCAGGGGTGAAGTACAATGCCCCACATTCTCAGGTGGCGGAAGGTGATTGAATCACGGGGTGTGGTTGCTGGCCTGTGGTTCAGAGCCGCCTGGTTGGAGGTGGATCACTGGAGTGTGAGCTGGAACCATGTGTTCTCTCCCTGGCTCCTCTCTTCTTGCTCTTCTTCCTGGCTGCCAGGGCTTGAGCACTTTTTCCTCTGCTATGCCCTCTGCCATCCTGTTTCTGCCTTGGAGGCAGCTGGCCAAGGACTGAAACTGTGAGCCAGGGCCTGGGCGTTTAGTTCAGTGGCATGAGCACCTGCCTGGTAAGCATGAGGTCTTGAGTTCGATTCCCAGTACCAACCAACCAACCAACAAACAAGAAACTCAGCCAAAACAAACCTCTCTTTTAAATTGTAAGTGTTGGTTATCTTGTCCCAACAATGGGAAGGTTACCAAGACATCTTACACCCTTTCTCAGGGCGGGGAAGCTGAGCTCATGGCGGCCCCAGTAACCAATACGCTGCTTTGCCCTGAGACTCTTGGAGCCAGCTCTCAGTCACCTGGAACCTCAGTGTTCTTAACTGTGCATCCTCTTTTCCAGGTGAAACCCTCCCCGACAACACGTGGGTGTACAAAACAGAGGAGAGTAGAAGTTCTGACTGATCAGGCCACCTGGCTTCACTTTTGTGACTGCTGGACCGGGAACCTAACTTCTTCGGCCCTGGTACTTTTCGTGGAATGTAGTTTAAAAAGCACTGGGACCGTGTGATTTTAGAACATGAAGCCGAACCCAGCTTGTTTGCCTCTTGCATGTGTGACCATGAGCTTCCGTCTCTTAAACGGTATCTTCCAGGTGATAAAGACGCCTTCGGCTGGTCCTAGGGATTAGCGAGCTCATGTCTGGAAAGTGTCTCATAAAGAAATTGACATATAGTGAGCGGTGGTGTTTAACGGAAGCCAGTGCTTTTGTAAATTCCCCTTTTCCGAGTAACTAGGGTATATTTTGTCTGCAAAGGGACAGACAGTAACTATTTCAGGTTTTGGGGACCACAAGGTCTCTGCCATGAAGTCTCAGCTCTGCCATTGTGCCTCCAGAGCAGCTCTGAGTGATCTGTCCGTGGTGACGGCACCTGTGTTCCAATAACACAGGTGACACTGAGAGCTCAAGTTCATACAATTTTCACAATTTACGAAGTTTTCTTTTTCTTTTTTTTTTGATTTTTGAGACAGGGTCTTGCCATGCAGTTCAGGTTGGCCTTGAATGCACTATGTAAGCCCGACTGGCCGCCAGCTGGTGGCAATCCTCCTGCCTCAGCCTCTTAAGGGCTGGGATTACAGGTGTGCACCAGCACGCCCGGCTCTTGATTATTAGTTTTTAAAATGTAGAAACACTCCTCCTTATGGGCTACCCAATAATGCAGCGGCAGAATTTGACTGGTGGCTGTTTGACGACTCCTGTCTTCCACTGAGTGTCTCCAAAGAGTCCTTAACTTTCTTTACATAGGTCTCCCACCCTTTGTGCAATTCGGGCTGCAGTGTCTTCTCTGCCGTCTCCAAACTCGACCAGCAGGGGGCACCAGGGGACCGTCTTCCTCCGGTGGTTCCGGTACCAGAGAAGCCTGACCGGAGGCCGCCCTGCCGGGAAACGGAGATTCTGGGAGAAGGCAAAGATGACCTCCGAGTGTCTTTTTCGCCCATTCAGTTCTGGTTCACTTTGCAGAGGAAGGCACGGGAACGAGTTGTCTGGAGCTGGCTGGAAGCAGGAGCAGCCCCTTTCTTGGGAGACGGAAGATGACGACGCAGACAGTGATGCAGGTGGCTGTCATCCTGGGAGCCCGTGTGTGTGTGTTCTACGTATCACGCATTTTGAGGAGCATGTTTGTTAATGAAGATCTAATGGAGGGAAGAGGCCAGGACTTTCTTCAATAAAAGACAGGCCCAGCAAGTACAGGACAGAAAGAGGCAGAAAGAAATGGTCATGCTAGCCTGGGCTTGGGGACTGAGGATCCAAATGACATTCTGCTAGTTTTTCAAACCTCAAAGAGTCATTAAGTGAGGCCATCTGTACCCAGTGGCTGCCCCTGCTTTCTTGGATGGTGATGATGTGATCTGCTTAATTCTTAGTGTTTTCATCTCTAATGACTATGCAAGGAACACCACACAGGGCAGCACACCTGGAACTTCTTGGAGAATCTCTCTTTCTCTCTCTCTCGCATACTGGCAGTTGAACCCAAGGTTGAACCTAAGGTTGAGCTACAGCCCTAGTCCTTTTTCTTTTTTTTTTACTTTGAGACAAGTTCTTGTTAAGTTGCCCAGGCTGGGCTTGAACTTGTGCCTCCTGCCTCAGCCTCCCAGAATGCTGAGATTACAGCCATGTCCTACCACCCTAGGCTGAAATGGACATTCTTGGATACCCGGAATCAGACACCTGAGTCAGGGCTAACAGCCCTCCCAAACCCTCCAGGGATACCGAGTGCATTGTCATGTGTGGGAACTCCTGGAGTAACTGGATGTGGGATGAGGGCACACTCCGATCAGTTCCATATAATGTCCCGGAGGTTGGGCTGTAATTTAGATCTTTTTAATTTTTTTAAAGTTTCACCCGTCATGATGATTCCAAACAGCCTAGAAGAAGATGCATTGTGTGGTGGAAGGGAGGCTTGGAGTCAACCAGAGCTTGGTTCGAACCCCAGCTCTGTCACTTACTGTCTTGGGCAATCATAACGCTTCTCTGACCTGCAGTTTCTCCTCTGTAAAGCTGGATCATCTCTCCTCCTTTGCAGAAATGTTTAGCAGTGAAGTGAGGGGTGTATGCAGCATATCACGTGTGGAAACAGCCAGAACAATTTTGGCATCCAGTGGGCGTCTAGCACGTGATATTCCTCTTCGCTGGTCTCTTCTGTGGGAGTGGGGGAATTTCTAGGGCAGGAGATGCACCGTGATTTTCTCTGCAGCCAGGAAACAATCCCATTCCTTGGGTACCACCCCACTGGGGAAGAGCTGAGGGGTGGTGGTTGATTTCCTTCCCTTGGTATGTCACAGCCCTGCCCTAACTTGGTCAGCACCTACATCTTTGTGCCTAAAGATGCCTCAAGGCTCTTGACTCTGAGGAATCTATTCTTGTGCAAGCAAAATCACCAAAGTGTGTCAAGATACACGTGCAAAAAGATTTTTTTTTTGTTATGATGTTTGACCTCAAAAAAAATTAGAAGCATAGATTTATCGGTAGGCAAATAATAGAATAAATTGTGGCATTCAGTAGTGTGGGACATCACGAATCATTAAATAGAATTAGGTAGAGCTATATGTATTGACCTGGAAGGAGATGTACTGTATATTGTTAGGTGTAAAAGCAAATTGCTGACTCATGCCTAGGATGCATAATTCTTTTCTTCCCCTTTTTCTTTGATGAAAAAAGATTCTGTATTATGTATATACTCATTGTGTATGTGTGTGTGTAAAGGAGAGCTTGGAAAAATACCTTCCAGGCTGTTTGAATTGGTTAACTTGTGGGACTGGAGAAATGGGGAGACTCATTTACTCGTTTTCACCCAAGTAATACTATTAATAGGGGCGGTAGTACTAGTAGTCGTCATAGTAGTAGCAGTCAGAGCCTCATTATACTGCCCAGGCTGACCCCACACCTCTGGTCTCAAACAGCCCCCCTGCCTCAGCCCTCTGGCTAACTGGAACTGCAGTAATGCTTCATTCAAATAGTATCAGAGGATCTCTTATGCCCTGGGCACTGTTTTAGCCCTGGGGACACATTCATAACTAAATAGGTCCCTGCTGCGTTGGAGCCATAGGATCCAACTGTCCTGGTCTGCCAGTGATCATCTGGGCTTTAGCCCCAAGGCCCAGGGTCTTAGGGGACCCTTCAGTCCTGGACAGACGAGTGCCTCCTACCTCGCATGACAGCCGGGGAGACGAACATCAGGGCACGGCAGGCATCTTGCTGGTGAAAGAGCCATCTCGGAGCCCTTAGCTCCACAGGCATCAGTGTCTACCCAGGGCTGAGTTCCCTGGAGGTTGTCTGCAATCAGTGGCAGCAGTGCTTCTGAGTGTACGGACGGCCCGAAAGGTGCCTGGCCAGACTCTGTTTCTCTGAGTCGACAGGAGGCCCTAATTTGTTAACTAAGGTAGATAATGAGCTGTCCTTGTGTTTTGACTAGCCTTATGGCCTTCCCAGCACAGTTCAACTTCAGCTGGAGACATCACTGCAGCTTTGACCTGAAGGGGGCATCAGGAGCCATTTCCCGTCACGAGGCAGCCATCTTCCGCTTTGGGTACCTGCAGCTGGGGCTGCCTGGTTGGCTGTGGCTGGAAGTGCAAGGAGTACTGGGCCGCAGGGTAGATTGAAGCCCTAACCCTTGAACCTGTCAGTGTGATTGTTTTAGGAAACACGGTCATCACAGATGCTTGAGTTAAGATGAGGGCATAAGGATCAGCCCGAAACCTGTGTGACCAGTGTCCTTACGAAAGGGGGAATTTGAACACAGACACACACACACACACACACACACACACACAACAAAGACCACAAAGACAAGGAAGAGATAGGGATGATGCATGTATAAGCCAAGGAGTGCTGGTGGCCAGAAACTGGGAAAGAGGAATGAAACAGATGCACAGCCTAGATCTTGGCCTTTGGGACAGAGACAATAAATTTTGGTTGTTTACCCTACTTGATTTGTAGTACTCTGCTGGGCCAGCCCTAGAAAACTACAGATGGGTGTGACCCAGCACTCCCCATCTCTGGGAGCAGAAGTGGGCATGTTCTCAGCTTCTGGCCTTCCAGGCGGGTCCACCAGGGGCCCCTGTGAACAAGCACATCCTTTCTGACTGCCCTTCCCCCCTCATTACTCGTGCCTCTATCTATCTGGGATTGCTGGGATCGGGTCCTATGTGGGCAGCTTGCACTTGACTGTCCTTCTTGTTCTCTGCTTCCAGTATGGAGGCACTGGCAAATCGTGACCACTGGCGTGCATATGTGAACACGTGTGTGTGTGTGTGTGTGTGCGCGCGCACACAAGTTTCACAGCCTAGCAGAAGGGACTCCTGTGCTCCAAGTCTGATGGGGTCACAGATGTGTTTGCCACCTTCCCAGGGCTGTGGGTTTTGGACCATTTAGGGAAGTTGTGGTGAACCTATGGCATGCGTGCCACAGGGGGCTGGTAGTATCATTGTAAGCTCTAAAAGGTTTAGGGCAATGTTGCCTCATCTTTCTGTCCCAGCCCTCATTGTGCTGCTGCTGTCCTATCTTGCTATTTGGTCACCACACTTGGGGTCTGAGAAGTACACAGATCGCTCTGAAGCTGGCCCACACTTCTGGGCTCCCCAAAGCACCATGTGCAAAACCTCTATTCACTCTGCGCACTTGGTTGGGGTTTCCTTCAAGACAAGAGCTCAGACCTCGGCCGGTGCATGGGGCGGACCCTGGCCAGAAGGAGGCCCTGTTTCTGTCTCTCCTGTGACATGGCTAGCATTGACCGCTGTGACCTAGGGACACTGCTATGGTTTGATCTCTCCCCCAGAATCCACGTATTGGAAACTTATCTCTCAAATTCACATATTGATGATATTTGGAGCTGGGGCCTGTGAAAGGTAGTTAGGGTTAGACTACGTCTTGAAGGTGAGCCCCTGGTGATGGTGTTAGTGGCTTTACAAGAAGAGAAGGAGAGACCTGATGTCACCTGCATGCTGAGGTGTGACAAGAAGACTCTTACCAGACATTGGAACCTTGAGACTGGACTCCCCAGACTCTGGAGCTCTGAGTAATAAACTTCTTTCCTTTCTTTGTTTTGAGAGAGGGTCTCAGTTTGGCCTTGAACTTAGTGTAGCCCAAGCTGGCTTCAAAGTTGAGATAACCCTCTTGCCTCAGCCTCCTAAATGCTGAGGTTACAGGTGTGTGCCACCACACCTGGCTAAAACTTCCTTTCTTTATAAGTTATTTTGTCTGTCATATTCTGTTATAGCAGGAGAAAATGGGCTGTGACCCTGGGGTAGCGGAAATGAGATATGATGGGGCTCAGAGTTGCTTGATTTTTGGAAATTATGAATACGTGAAAAAAACTCAAACAACAGAAACTGTTAGAGTCAAAAGTGAAAGTTTCCAGCTGGGTATAGTGGCACATACCTGTAATTCTAGCACTCTGGGATTGTGAGACAGGAGGATGGAAAATTTGAGCATAGTCTGTGCAATTTAGTAAGACTCTGTCTCAAGACGAAAAGTGAAAAAGAGGTAGGGATGTACCTTAGTGGGAAGGACCTGGGTCTACTCTCTAGTACTGCAAAAAAAAGCGCGAAAGTTCCTCCGCTTTGTCTCTTGGTGACATTTTCTTTTGCAGAGTACCTCAGAAATATGCATGTATTTATAGACTCAGATAACTGTAAGGTAGATGTAGATACTGTAGCTATAGATACAGATTAAGCATAGACATACTTGTGTGAGATATGGATTTAAAAAGCTTGACAATAGAAGTAGATATAGAAATTACACATATGTAGATATGGATAGGAACCTATCCATAGTGTAAATGAGTACAGTGTATTACATTTAAATTTACATTTAAAAGAACATAAATGTCTTGCATGGTTTGGTGACTTTCTATTACACACACAGTTGACTTAGAGATCTTCTGAAACAACTATGTCTCTCCTCACTCATTATTTATTTACTTACTAACTTATACATTTTTTGGAGATAAGGTCTTGTTATGTTCTCCAGGTTTGCGTTAAACTCACTGTGTAGCCCAGGCTGGCCTAGAACTCACGATCCTCCTGCCTCAGCCTCCTGATGCAGGATTACAGGCCTGTACCACCACACTGGCTTTGTTCTGTGTAACCAGTTCCCTGTTGATTGGCAATCAAGTTGCCCCTGTTTTGTTTTCAGCTTTTCCGCAGAGCACTGGACCAGACGCATTTTACATTTACGCTTTTATGTGTGTGTGGAAGCATTTCTGTAGCACAGAGTCCCAGAAGCAAGCGGTTCCAAATGAAAAAGTAGGCATATTTCAGATTTGGGGAGAGGCTACCCGGTTGCCCTCCAAAAAGGTTGAACCAATTTGTGCTCCTAGAGTAACTGAATTTGAATATTAAAAAGAACCACAGCCTCATTTCACCCTGGAGGCTCCTGAAGTGGGACAGATCAGTTACATGTAAATAGGTTATTAGGGAGCAAGCAATGCTGAACTGGCTTCCACCCCCACAGTGCTTTCCTGCTTCTTTTACTTGAAAGAGAAAACAAACTACAAACTTAAAAAAAATTATTGGTATATGTTTGCAATGCATAATAATCATGTTCGTCTCTGGCAGCTGGACATATACATGCAGCATCTCAACCCCTTCTCCTTTCCCTTCCTCTCCCCTCCCCTGACCCCTTCGCAGTTCCACAGAGCCCGCCTCCCTGTTTCTGTCATCTCTTTTATTTTGCTCTTTGAATTATTTATATGTGGGGTTTCTCATATAAAAGTATTTAATATTGAATCTTCTGTGTTTGGTTTATTTCACTTTGCATTGTCGTCTCAAGGTGTGTCCATTTTCTTACAAGTGGCTCCAGTGTGTCCTTCTCTATGGCTAAATAGTACTCCATTGTGAGTAAACACTACATTTTCTTTGTTCATTCATCTGTTGATGGGTACATGGGCTGCTTTCAGGATTTAGTTATTATGAGGTGTGCAGCTATGAACATGGCTGTGGGTGGATCGCTATGGTATGGTGTCTTCACCCCTTTTGGGGAGATACCTAGAAGGCGAACAGTTGGGTCAAAGGACATTTCTATTTTTGATAAGCTGCATTTCTTTTTTTAAAAACCATTTTATTCCTAGATAAAAGAAAGGAAAAAGAAGAAGAAAAAAACTACAACAAAATTTTAAAGTACTTCCATCGGCATGTAACAATGGTACATACATTGCGTATTGTCATCCCCAAATCATTCACCCAGAGCGCAAGACATCTGCATTCAATTGTCTGAACAATATCGGCATAAATCTTTCTCTTCAGTGAACTTAGAGAAATCAGTAGTATAACTATCTTAACTATTTTTAATATACATATACGTATGTTTTTTCTTTCAGCTTGTCACACTAATGAAACGATACAATGTTTACACAGTGTCTTATTTATTTCACTAATGAGTATGTTCTCAAGGTACATCCATTTACCTACAAAAGTGTTCAGTTTATCATTCTTTATAGCTGAGTAGTACTCCATTGTATAAAAATACCACATCTTTTTTATCCTTTCCTCAGCTGATGGGCATTTAGGTTGTTTTCAAGATCTGGCTATTACAAATTGTGCTGCTATAAACATGGGTGCACATATATCACTGTGGTATGATGTTTTCAGTTCTTTTGGGAGGACACCCAGAAGGAGAATGCCTGGGTTGAATGGGACCTCCAATCCTATAAACTGCATTTCTTTAACTCATTTTAGAACTGAGTATTTCTAGGCTAGATATCTGACTTTCTTTTTTTCTGGCAACTGCGGAATAGTGAAGTTTTCCCATAACAGTGGTAGATTGACCTGTGCTTACAGAATTTAAAATTAGAGACAAGGAATTTGGGCTTTGACCCTGTTTGATCTGCAAGGCTCACCTGTCACCCTCCCTCATGACCTATGGTTTAAACTTTCTGGAGTTAAGAAAATGCAATGCTGTCTTACACTTAAAGCTACCCTACAGAGTTGGAGGACTCTGGAGTTGTTCTTTATTTCAGTTCTTCCTGATTTTTTCCTAATTGAAGGAAAATGGTGATTTGGGTTGCTTTGATCTGGGCTGGAGCCTTGGGTTCAGAAGTTTTAGGAAGCATCTAGATGATACTGTTCGAGGTGGGAAAGAAAGACTTGGGTAAGATGGAGAGGCTAGGAGAGCCGGAAGTAGACCCCATGTCTAGGTGACTTCATAGAGGTGCTGGCACAAGCTGGGGTGACCTGGCTAGAGGAGGCAGGGATGTGGCCAGGACATAGAAGAGTTGCATTCTGGTGGCAAGTGGATAGAAGAAACCAGACCTTTTGATGCATACCCGTAATCCTAGCATTCAGAAGGCTGAGGCAGAAGGATTACTGCATGTGCAGGGTCAGGCTTTGACACACTGTGAGTTCAAGCCCAGCCTGAACTAAATAGTGAGATCCTGCCTCAAGAACAACAACAACAACAACAACAACAACAACAACACAAAAGGGAAATCCAAAAAGTAGCTAGACGATGAGAATGAAGAGGCGATGTCTCCTGTAAGCATTCCCCTCTGGTTCTGAAGGTCCTGAGGGCCCTGCCTGCACTCCACTCCCATCACCATGCAACTTCCCTCTGCTAGAGCGCTCTGGTCATCTTTCTTCATCTGCCTAGCTCCTCATCAGCTTAAGGAACTCACTTTGGTGCGTGATCTCCTTCCCATGGTGTTTCTCAGACTCTAAACTGTGCACATGAATCTTGTGAAAATGCTGCTTTTGATCCTGCAGGTCCGTGGCGGGGCTCGAGAGTCTGCAGATGTGCTGTTTTCTGGACCACACTGCCTGCCAAGGCCCTGGGAAACCTCCCACAGCCTCCCACCCCCGGGTCTCATGCTGTGATGTTTGGACCTTTTCTCTTCAAGACTTTGTTCCCTCTCCCTCTTGTGGGGAGAATATATTCCCTGCACTACGGATGTTGCACTTGGCCCTGGGACTGGCACTGGCCAAGGGGATGTTGTCTGATGTGGCCCCAGTGAAGATTTCCAGTGGACTTGCTGTCTTATTGCCGTCACACCTCTGAGAACAAGATGGGTAGCTGCTGGTCCCCAAGGAATGAGAGACTTGTGAGCAGAGTCACCTCAGCCCCTGCAGTCCTGCAGCCCAGCAGCTTGAAGCAAAACTTTCCAGCCGAGTGTGGTAATAACCACCTACCTGTGTCTTTAACTTGGGTCAGTTTGTGACGCAGCAGGAGCTGACGGATACAATGCTCTCCCTGGAGTCTCACTACCTGTCTATGTGTGCCTCATTAGTACACCCGCTAAGAAAAATTAAATGGCCTGTTTATATCCTAAGATCTTTCGTAGACTTTACATTCAGAGTGGGCAGAAGTTCCAGGCATTCACCACTTAACCATGAGGCTGCATTTGGAGAAATGTGCTGTTAGGTGATTTTGTCTGCAAACAACACAGAAAGCATTCATGCAAACCTAGATGCAGAGGGCAGTCACGTGACACAGCTTCTTGTTGCAATCAGGAAGGCCAGTAAGTGTGAGATGGAGGAGCTGTAACACAGTGCACTGTCTTAGAGGACACTGGTTTTCATTTTAGAAGTTGAAGGAGTATGCTCTACAATAGTGATAGACACACGTGGTGTGCAGGTGCACACCTGTCATTTGGGCACTCTAAGAAGCTGAGGAAGGGGGAGCACAAGTTTGAGTCCAGCTTTAGTAACTTAGCAAGACGCTGTCTCAAAATAAAAAATAAAAAAGGAATGGTGACGTACCTCAGTGCAAAGGCCCTGGGTTCAATCCCTAACACTGCAAAGGAACAAAAGCCAAGTAACTTCTTTCCCCCAAAACATGATAAATACATAAACTAGCAACACAGTCAATTATTACAGCTATCATTACCGAGTATTATGAGTTGTGTATAATTGTAAATCCTATACTTTTTGCAAGTAGAGTAGGTCTGTTTTCCCAAGTATCACTATAAATGCTTGAGTAGTGCAGTCTTCTGTGGTGTTAATGATGGGTATGGAGTCGTTAGGTGAGAGGGGTTTTTCAGCTCTGTGATCGTCTTTCTGTGTGTTCTGTTACACACTGACTGCCCATGTGTTCATCTTCAGTGCTAAGATTCTACCTGACACAGGGTAAGCACTCATAAAGTACTTATTAGATGGATGAAAGAAAGAATGAGTGAATAAATGAACTTGGGTTGGCCCAATTCCTCTGCTGCCCTTGGATCCTCTGCTGACATTTCCTTTTTTTTTTTTTTGAAAAGTGTTTCTAATTTTATTTAGAGTCTTTTTTTTTTTTTTTTTTTTGCTTGTACTGGGGTTGGAAACTAGGGCCTTACACCTGCTAAGCAAGTGCTGTACCACTGAGGTATGTCTCGACCCTTTTTATTGTATTTTGAGACATTGTCTTGCTAAATTGTCTAGGCTAGTCTTAAACTTGCAATCCTCTCACCTCAGCCTCCTGCGTAGCTGGGAGTACAGGTGTGTACCACCATCCCTGGCTTTGAGTAGGTTTTTATTATCTGCCCAAATCAAACACACAAAGACACAATCCTTAGTTAATACATATGAGGTCAGCACCTTTTATTAAGCAGATCCCTTTTCTTTTGGTGTGTTTCACATTTTTAACAGTCCTGTGGTGTGTCATTTTTTTTTTTTCTCTTGATGGGGAGGACCAAGGACCAGAGAGACCAGTGACTTGCTCTGGGCTCTGTGACCACCTAGCATGTGATCGGAGGGGGAATCTGGTTCGTGTCTTGAGCTCCTGTTTCAGGTCCTCTATTCCCTTCGGCCACCCACCTTCTCCATGATCCTCTTGTCCCCGGAATGGCCTTGAGAAAGGTCGTGTGCATAGTATTTGAGTCCAGCTCTCTCTCCGAGTACTTGTCTTTGTCCACAAGGTGCAGGGGAATAGAGTATTACCTTTTTTACGGCCAGGAAAACATTAATGAAAAATGAACCATCGGTGATACTAATTTAAAAAATTTATGCATTTGGGGTGACTAACAAGCCTGCACCTGCTTGTTTGACAACTTCTAGCAGCTCCCTCTAGTCTCTCTCACTGCTTTCTTCAAATTCTCCTTCCCTGAAGGCACCTAGTTGGTGCACTGAGCAGTTAAATCAATGTACAGTGGGATAGAGACACGATTTGTTAATTAAAAATGCTGCAGCGCCACTTCAAAGTTCCTAAGAGACGAGCTCGTCTGAGCAGGAAGTCACTGTCAGGGAGACGCTGTTTGGGTTTTTATGTGCTGTGTAAAAGGGCTGTGGGCAATGGAACGAGACAGACATTCATCAGCTCTCTGGTGAGCGCCCTCTCTTCCCTGCAGGGCCGTCTCCCTCCTGTCCTTCCCTTCTCTCTTCTGCAGGATGGGTGCCCATGTTGGATAAATACAAAGTGTGCCAGATCCTATCTCTCTCTGTCTCTATCCATCCACCCATCTACTCATCCATCCATCCCTCCACCCACTGTCACTGGCTCCAAGTGTCTTTCTGTTCCAGCCACTGACCTTAAACCTTGCCATTATTTCTACTTGCACTTTGATAGGTGACATCTCTAGAAAGTTCAGCTGTTGGGATTTCCTAGTGATAGGATATAGGAAAGCCTCAGATCTGGATCTGAGACAATGGTGCTTTCTCTGACCCGGCCCCCACTCATTACCGGTGTCACTGCTGCATGCTCCACTTTCATTCACCTCCAGAGTACCAGGTGATGAGGTTTATAGACTTCAGAATGGGCTACACTCTTCCCAAACACTTTCTAGCCTTTGCATGACCTTTCTTTAAAAAGCTTTTTTTAAAAAAGTCTTTTTTTTCAGTATGATATTTATGCAGCAGGTGAATACGGGATAGAACTGTCAAGTGATGGGTCTCATGCTGTATGAAATTTGTAAACCATCTTCTAAAATACCAACTGAGACTCCCACCAGCATGGATGAGAGCCCAAGGTGCCTCACACTGTCCCCAGCACCTGGCATGATTCATGTCTAATTCTGCCATTCTGCTGTGAGCATAGGAATCCTCACTCTGTCTTCTGACTGATGATTCATCTTTCAGGTCGAGGCCCAGGGATTATTCGGGAGAGGAAAGGAGGGGGAGAAAGGAGGAGACAATGGAGGGAGGAGGGAGGAGGGGACAGAGCGAGAAAGAGTGAGAAAGAGAGAGAACATAACAGTTCTTTAAAAAATTTTTTCATTTAATTGGAGTTTTACTATGTACTGAGAGTGTACAGAATTTGAAAAATTAAATCACTCTACAAGGTTTGTTTGGTAGAACAGTACTTTTCTGTTCCATGCTGTTACCCACTCATATCAACCAACATCACCTACTTTTCACCCCTGAGGATTTCTTGCTCTGTAGCAACCATTTTCAGCTCTCTCCAGTTACTGTCCTTATTTGGTGCTGTTTGGCCACCAAAAAACAAGTGCCTGTCTGCAAGCGCAAGGTCCTGAGTTTGATTTCAGAAAGGCTGGCTAGTTGGCTCCCAGTCCCAGCATGGCTGATTCTTGGGAGATGCTGACTTTTCTCATTCTGGATGGTTTGTGTGGCTGATGTCTCTTTTCTTTTCTTATAAGAACTCTAACCTCGTCATGTGTTTCCTACCCTCACAACCCTATCTGAACCTAATCACTCCCCAAAAGCCCAAACTCCGAACTGCTAATATTGGGTGTTAAGATATAAATATATGATTCAAGCATTGTGGCACATGCCTATAATCTCAGCATTCTCTGAGGCTGAGGCAGGAGGATCACAAGTTTGAACCCAGTCTGGGTAACTTAGTGAGACTCTGTCTCAAAATAAAAACTAAAAAAAAGGATTAGGGATGTAGTTCAATGTGAAGGCCCTGGGTTTAATCCCTGGAACCACAAAAACAAACAAATGAACAAATAAACAAACAAACAACCCAAACCTAAACCAAACCAAAACCAAAACACCAAAAAAACCACATCAACATGTGGACTTTGAGGGGCAAAGATATTGAGTCTACAGCATCATCTTTGACTTCTTAGCCTACTGGGTTAGTGAACACCCACCCCATCATAGTTCTGATTGCACTGAAATGTAATTGTCAGTTGTTGTCATGGTTGTTCCTGCTAGACTTGGAAGTCCTTGAGGCTATGGCTTGTGCTTTGGTTGTTGGCCCAGGGCCTGGCATGTACCTGGGTCTCAGGGGTCATTCCCTGTGTGGAATATTGTCTCACTGTCCCAATGTAGAAAGAAACCCTGTTTGTTGTAGTCAGGGGTTGTGAGGAGAACAATTAGAATCAGGTCATGGAATTTGTAATATTGTTTTATGATGGTCACCCAGAGTTAACACAAGAAAATTCAGGAAATCTATCCACAACACCAAAAACATAGAATATTTAGCCAAGGGCATGAATCCCACAGCAATGTCCCAGATGGGTCCAGATAAAGACCCAGAGCTCACGACGATGCCTTTGCAAGTCCAACTGGAAGTCTAGAGCCCACAAGAAGGACTCAAGCCAGTCTCTTTTACAGATCCACGCTGAGAAGGCACAAAGGTCAGCAGTGGAAGCTAAGAAGTCTATGCCAGCAGGGTGAAGGAATTGTGCTGATAGGTTGAGGGTTCTACGCTGGAGCCAAGAAGTCACACTCACAACAAAGACCATGGTTGTCCTGAAAAGCACTACAGCCATCCTCAGTGACACGGAGTCCCCAAGCTCCTCCAACGACAAGCACAGTTGAGTACATGCCAGGAAGCCAGTGTGACGAGTTCATCCTGGAGACCAAGCAGCACACATCTTCCCCTCCAGAGCCAGGAAGCAATGCTCAAAGTGAGGACCAGAGCTTCTCCAGGAGAACCTAATAGCACAAACAGCAATATGTAGGAGAACCTACAATGCCTCAACATCTCAATGCATTAATGCCTTCCTTCTCTTTCTCAATGTCTCTATTTATGCTGGTAACTTTCCTTAGGTGAAACATCTACACTCAGCAGCATGGTGATTTAATTCCACTAGTGTTGACCACCAGTTTTTAATCTATAACACTGTTGGATCAGTGCTTTCAATGATTTGAGGACCCTAATGGCTAAAAGCTCTATGTGTAGCCTTGCCTCCAGCATGGAGGGCATGCCCTGCTTCCTGAAGTCTTTGGCCATTTCTGGGTGCTCGCTGCTCCCCCATTTCCAGAGCCATACTTGAGGTCTGACCCTAAATTAACCACATTTTCCTAGCTAGGGCAAACACAACTCATAGGAGAAGAGTTTATTTTGGCTCATGGTTTCCAAGGTTTAGTCTATGGTAGGCTTACTCCAAGGCAGAAATGGCACAGCAGAAGGACCTGAAAGAGGAAAGCTGCTCAACTCAGGGCAAGAAAGCAGAGGGAGGGAGGGAGGGAGGGAGAGAGAGAGAGAGAGAAAGAGAGAGAGAGAGAGATTAATGAGCATCCACTGATGAACATAGCATCCCCATGATCCAACCACCTTCCAGCAGCTCTACTCTGGAACTTCTGGGAAAGGGGCAGAGTGGTAAGCAATGACAACTCAGCCTCCCCACAATTAGAAATGCAGATTCTGGAAAATAACAATTTGGGGAAGGGGAAGAAAAAAGATGGTTGTAGAGAATGCATGGATAAAGGAAGGGACAACCTGCACTTTCTTCCTGTCCCCTGACTCATGGTTCACAAGAAAGGAAGACTTAATCTACAGAGACAAAGTGAAAGCACAGGGCTGCAGAGGGCTTCAGGGAAAACACAGTGGAGGAGCAGACCTGCAGATGCTAGGACCTTCACCCACTGGTGAGTGAGTCCAGTCCAAGTACCTTCCATACTCCCAGGAGAGGGTGTTTTGGTCAAATGCCATTCCAGGGAGGGATTGACTGTTTGAATTCAGGACTCATGGAAGCTACTGGTTGGCTATGATTCAAGGCTCCCAATGTTACATTTCACAGAGAGACAGACAGCTGCAGGAGACAGCTATGGGGAAGTCATGGTCAGGGTAGCAAGTGATGCTAAACTAAACAAAAGGACAAGAGGCCCCAACCCCACAACCAGAGGCCAGGTTCGCCCTAAGTTGCTCTGGACATAAAAGTCTCAGAACTGGCTCCCTTACCCTACTTCTACTACCTGCTGATGCCTACCAGCATGGATCTGGACCTGACTGACTTCCCTATCTACCATCTTGGTGAGCATGGACAGGTCTTGACTTGGAAACTGCTTTAAAATTGGAGATCCTGGAAGAAAACTACATGTTCAAAATCGTAGAGAAATTTGTATGTGTATGTGTGTTTTCTTTTGTATGTGTTGATAATTTTTAGTTTGTTTTTTTCTGTTCTTTTCTTTCCTCTTCTTTTTCCACTAATTTATTTATTGAGGACAGACGAGTTTTTGTTTGTCCATCTCCCTTTCTTCTTATCTCCTTTTTTCTTTTCTTTTTTCTTTATTGTTTCCTCTTCTCTCTTAATTTTTCTCTCATTTTTACACACCATATACTTTCTTTATTTTTCTCTTACATTTTATTTTCATCAGTTTTTCTCTTACTTTAACCTAATTCTATAAACATCCTTTTACACTCTAATAAGAGATTTTGTACCACTGCTCTTTCTTCCTCATATTACAGAGTTATGTAACCATAAAGATTTGTTAACCTTTGGCACTTAGTCAACTCTGTAAAATTACTGTTGAATTATTTTCTACCACTAGCAGAGATATAGCTGTTGTATGTAGTACATATTAGCTATAAGTCAATACCTGGGTTGTCTTAATGTTCATACCATAATTGTGGATTTCTTTTTTCTAGGAATAATTCATTCATGATGGGGCTGTAATTCATGTGTCTTGCTGCTGGTGGATCTGATTTGAATTTAATCATTCCCACTGGCTGAACCACTGGTCATACATGCATATCTGTATAGTGGGGAGCTTGATCTGCTTCTCAGGGAGACTTTGATTATGATAATGCAAAGAAAGGTATTGATTTAGCAGACCAGATATTATCATACTACAGTCTGAAAGAAAATATTAAAATGGTGTAAAAAATTGTAAGACAGTTAATTTGTGGGACAGCCATTGTAAATGCATGTATGTAGACACCAGCAATGGGTTATTTGTAAGATTTCCATATTAAAATTTAGACAATTAATTATTGATAAACTTCACAAATATAAACACATTTTAAAAATGTAATGGAATAAATTTTGGTTATTATAATAATTTAAAAAATTGGTATGAATTGTATTAATATTTACAGGTAGACAGTAATTATTCCAATTCAAGCAACTGGCTAGATTTGGTCCATTTATAGACTTCTATTAATTTTATTAGTAAAAAGATTGATAAAAGTGAGTAGATCAATTTGTACCACCAGTGGTATAAGCCCCCTGTGGGACAGTTGTGCATGTGATTCAAACTGGTGGGATACCATTAAGGGTGGTACATAATTGGTTCTTAATTTTTTTTTTATTTTAAAGAGGATGAAATAGAATAGAGCCAATCAAAACAAAGCAGTATAAGAGATACAGGACTTCAAAACATTACAAAAATCAACAATAGTTACCATAATGCCTTTTGATGTTTTCAAAATAGCTGCAGATAACTTTGGACATAGTAAAAATCAAACAGAGCAAAATAGAATAGAAACTATAAAAACAAAACAATGAATGCAATAAAGGATTTCAAAAGAAGCCAATAGTAAGTCCAAAATTTCTACCATAATATATCTTGCTATCTGTGAAATAGATGCTCCTGCTGTCAGATTTAACATAATCAAACAAAACAAAAGAGAATAAAACCCAGCCCAACCAAACAATGGAAATGATATAGGATCTCAGAACAAGACCATAGGGAATCAACAATGGCTACAACCCTCAGAAGGATATCCCTCCTAGATGCCACACTGCGTACCGCTACCCTCTGAACCTATGATCAGACCACTGGCCCTAGACCTGCAACATCAGTGAAACACCAAAGCACAACAGGCATCCAATTTCATTTCACCTCCATAGCTATCATCACAGCCTGTGTTACTCCAGATAAGCTGGTTGCTTGGGGTTGGAGGCAGGGGGATTGATAATTCTTGTTTGTCAGCCTACATACCAGCAGGGTCTAGGGTCTGGCTGTTGCCAGTCCAGTGGTGGCTTGCACATGGTGCTGGTTCCCAAATGGGGCTTGTCTGCTGGTGTGGCCTTGTTCTCTCTTCATCTAGTCTGCAAATGGCACTGACTCATGGGTAGAGGTTTGGGTGTAGCTGTTCCCAGCCCAGTGGCAGCCTACATATGGTACTGGTTCCTAGCCATAATTGATTCTTATGTCCAATTTGTCTTGATGATAATACTACAGCTGATTTGGTTGATATTAACAGAGTTGCATAACTGTCATTATTTCTCTATAAACCAATAGTCAGCTTACCTGTGTGATATTAACAACACTAGAGTGCATTTCTAGAGAGTTTGGTTCTTGGGATAACTACACTACATTCTTGTCTATTAAATTAACCAAGGTGGTCAGATCTTGTGGCTGTGGCAAGGACTGTAGTTAGCCATGCCCAAAGTACATCACCACAAAAGAACTAAAGAGATCTCTACACTAGCAACAAAATGTTTAGATTGCAAACATCCACAAACTTCAGCATAAGCCAAACCATCCAACCAAACAAAACAACAGAAACATGAGAAGACAAGGCAACAAAGTGCTTCCCAGAACTCCCAACTCTCTCAAAACCAACCCGGGGGGCATCAGTGAGCAGAATAGCATAAACCACCCAGTTTAGAAAACAAATCAAAGAGGTAATTAGCAGGATTAGGGGAGACAGAACTAAATAGATAATGGAAGTAATAACCAAAAAGATGCAGAAGCTTTCAGAAAATACTATAAAAAGTAGATGTACTGAATAAAGTGATACAAAACATGAATGACCACTTTACCAAAGAATTGAGTCCATGTAAAGGTTTCCATCATGAACAGGTCTACTTCAGGACATTAACTTATTGAAAAATATGGGCAGTAGAACTGACCAATTGTAGGGATGGAATTTCAGAATTAGAAGACAATAATCAACTACTCAAAGATAGCTTAAAAATGAGAAAATGAAAAATGGATCCAACAGCTACTAGATGATGCAAAGAAGACTAATCTAAGAATAACTGGAATAAGTGAAAAATTAGAAAACAGCCCAAATGGCATAAAAACTTGTTCATAAAAACCATGGCAGAAAACTTCCCAAACATAGGGAAAGATAATTGATTATATAGGATCTCAAATAGCCATAACCAAAAGAGAACTTCTCCATACCACATTATACCATATTTAAAGTACCAAAAGTCCATCAAAGGAACAAAATCTTAAAAAGCTGTTAAAGAAGGCAATGGATCACAAATAAAGGCAAATTCACTAGAATTACAGAAGATTTCTCTACATAAACCTTAAAGGACAGGAGAGCTTGGAGTAAAGTATTTCAAGACCTAAAAGATAACAACTTCCAATATTGACTTATGTATTCTACAAAAACTTTCTCTCAAAGTTTATGGAGAAATAAGGTTTTCCAGGGCAAAGAGTACCTCATGAAATTCATGACTTCTAAACCAGTATGAAGTATTCTCAAAGATATCCTAGAAAAAGACAATGAAGTCAATAATGCCAGTAAGACAAAAAGAATAAATATGCCTGGCAAGATGAGCAGCTAAGCAAACGGAAACAGGCAACTAGAAAACAGTGAAATGACAAGAATAATTCAGCACTTCTTCATATTAAGTCTGAATGTGAATTGGCTCAATTCCCCCAAAAGATATAGATTGACAGAATAAATCAAGACACAAAAACCTAGTGGAGATAGAGATGGTGGCACATGCCTATAATCCAGCACTCAGGATGCTGAGGAAGGAGCTTCACCATGAGTTCAAGGCCAGCCTGGGCTACACAGTGAGTTTATGGCCAGTCTGAACTACACAATGAGGCACTTTCTCAAAACAAGCAAACATACACAAACAAATAAGCAAACAAACCCAAATGATATGGGGCATACAAGAAACACACTTACATTAAAAATAAACTCACAGGGGCCAGGGATTTAGCTCAGCAGCATAAACACCTGACTGGCAAGCACAAGGTCATAAGTTCCATCCTCGGTACAAAAAAAGGCCTCACAGATTAAAAAATCAAAGGATGGAAAACAATATTCCATTTAAGAGAAACCTAGAAAAGAAGTACCTTAATTTCAGACAAGGTTGGATTTCTAGCCAAGACTGATCAGAAGAGACAAAGCAGGTCACTATATGTGGTTCAGAGAACAATTCAAGAGAAGAGATAACAAATATAAACATACATGCACCAAATACCAGCACTAAATGCTGGTATAAAACAGACCCTAATGGACCTAAAAAACCAGATAACCAGATAAACACAAATATAACTGTAGTGGGGGATCTCAGTACCTGACTGTCACAAATGGACAGATCAATGAGAAAAGAAATCAACAAAAAAATGTCAGAGTTGAACAACAAATCTCCAAACAAATGGACTTAATAGTTTTAATTTTTTTATTTTAAAGAGAATAAAATCAAGCAAACTAAAACAGAATAAAGCCAATCAAAACAAAACAATAGTATAAGCGATAAAGGATTTTAAAATAAGGCAATAGGAAATCAATAGTGGTTACCATAATGCCTTTTTTGTCTTCAAAATAGCTGCCCATACCATCAGACTCAGTAAAATCAAACAAAATAGAACAGAATAGAACCAAGAAAAACAAAACAATGAATGCAATATCGGTCCTAAAAACAAAATAACAGCAAATCCAAAATGGTTACTGTAATGTATCTTGTTATCTTAGAAATAGCTGCTCATGTCATCAGATATAGCAAAATCAAACAAGACAAAACAGAATAAAACCAAACCAAACAGTGAAAACAATATAGCCCCTCAAAATGAGACAATAGGGAATCAACACCCTCAGGGAGGCCACCACCCTCAGAAGGAGATACCCCATAGATGCCACACCTTGTATTGTCATCCTCTCACCAGCTTCAGCCCTGAAAAATCAATGAAACACTAAACACTGTAAGCATTAAGTTGTATTCCACTTAGATAGCCATCATCTCAGCCTGTATTTCTCTGGATCATCCAGTTGCTTCTGGGAGTGGAGGGCCTTTGGCTCCCCTTGTCTCATAGCCTGCATGCCAGAAGGGTTAGTATTTGGTTCTCCTCTCTGCAGCCTCCACATTGGTGCTGACTCACAGGAAGTGGTGGGCTTCTTGTTCTCCTCCCTGTGGTCCACACATGGTGCTGACTGGATTTAATAGATTTTTACAAAGTATTCTATCCAAAAATAGCAGAATATATTCAATCAGCAACACATAGGAGTTCATCCAAAACAGATCACATATTATTCCAATAAAGAATGCTTATATACATGCAAAAGAATCAAAATTATCACATGCACATTACCAGATCATAGTGCAATGAAACTAGAAATCAATGGCAAAGTATACCACAGAAACTATGCAAACACATGGAAATTAAATAATAGCCTCTTGAATAATCAATGGCTCACAGATGAAGTTAGAGAAGGAAATCGTTCTTACAATCAAATGATAAAGCCAGTATGACATACTGAACCATTGAGACATAATAAAAGCAGTCATAAAAGGGAAGTTTATATCAGTGAATTCCCACATCAGGAAAACAGACTGAGTTCAAATAAGTAACCTAATGTTTCACCTCAAAGTCTTAGAAAAACAAGTACAATCCAAAGTCAAAGTTGTATGAAGTAGGAAATTATAAAGATCAGAGCAGAAATTAATGAAATTGACACTAAAAAACAATATAAAGAATCAATGAATTGAAGAGTTAGTTCTTTGAAAGATTAAATAAAATAGACAAATCCCTGGCCTATTTGCCAAAATAAGAAAAGACCCAAATCCATGTAATTATAAATGAAAAAGATGAAATCACCATGGATTCTGCCAAAATCCAGATCATCAGTAACTACTTTGAGAAATTGTACTTAATAAAATGGAAAACTCTGAAAAATTACATAAATTCTTAAGACATATGAACTACCAAAGCTGAACAAAGAAGATAGAAAAGTCATGAATAATTAAGTATCAGTTAAAGAAGTTGAAGAAATAATAAAATAATTACATACTAAGAAGAGATCTAATGCCAAACTCTTTAATGAAATCGAAAGAGAAGCAGTACTCCCAAGTCATTCCTGCAAGCAAGCATTACCTAGATTCCCAAACCAAAAAAATGACCCAATCAAAAAAGAGAACTATAGGCCAATCTCTTTCATGCATAGATATACAAAAATACTCAATAAGAGACTGGCAAATAGAATGCCACAAACCATCAAAAAGATTATACACCATGACCAAGTAGGACTCATTGCACAGATGCAGGGATGGCTTAACATATACAAATAAATAAATGTAATATACCACATAAACAGAAGTAAGGACAAAAATCATATGTTCATCTCAATAGAATCAGAAAAAGCATTCAACAAAATCCAACATTTTTCATGATAAAAAATCCTTAAGAAAATAGGTATAGAGGTCATTATCTCATTCTGATAAAAACCATTTATGTCAAGCCAATGGCCAAGATCATACTAAAGGGAAAGAAAATGAAAACTTTCTCTTTTAGAGAAAAAAATCATGAATAAGACCAGGATGTCAGCTATCACTACCCCTGTTTAATAGAGTTTTTGAAATATTAGCCAGAGTAATCAGGCAATAGAAAGAAATAAAAAGGATATAGATAGGAAAGGAAGAAGTTAAATTATCATTCTTTGCAGATAACATGATCTATATAGAACACCCCAGGAACTCCACCCAAAGACTCCAAGAATTAATAAAATTCAGTATCATAACAGGGTGTAAAGTTAACACTCAAAAATCAATTGTATTCCTCTACACTAATAAAAAACTCATTAAGATAAAAATTAGGAAAGTAATGCTTTTCATAATGGCATCAAATAGGTGAAAGCCAGGTGTAGTGGCTCATAACTGTAATCCCAGCACTTGGAAGACTGAGGCAGGAAGCTGGAAGTTTGAGGTTAGCCTGGGCTACATAAGCAAGTTTAAAGCTGCTTGAACTACATTGTGAGATCCTGCCTCAAAAAGAAAAAAAAAGGTGAAATACTTAGGAATTAACTTAATTAAGGAAGTAAAAGACTTCTACACTGAAAACTATAGTACTCTAAAAAAGGAGATTGAAGACGATATCAGAAAATGGAAAGATATCCCATATTCCTGGATAGACAGAACAAATATAATTAAAATGGCTATACTTCCCAAACTGTTCTATAGATCTAACACAATCCCAATCAAAATACTAATAGCATACTTTGCAGAACTATAGAAAGAAATCTTAAAATTCATATGGAATCAGATGATACCTAGAAGAGCAAAAGCAACTCTAGGCAAGGGCAACACAGGGGTTATCCCAATCCTAGACTTTAAATTGTGTTACAAAGCTATAGTGACAAAAACAGCATGGTACTGGGGGAAAACCAGATTTATGACTCAGTGGAAAAGAATACAGGATACAGAAGAAACTCTAGGCACAATCAGCTATGTTATCTTTGACAAAGGGGTTAAATCCTTTCACTAGAGCAAAGATAACTTATTTAACAAATGGTGCTGGGAAAACTGGTAATTCACATGCTGAAGACTGAACCTAGACTCATCTCTCTCATACTGCACTAAACTAAAATAAAAATAAACCAAGGCACTAAATATTAAACAGAAATACTTAATCTGCTGGAAGACAAAATAGGTAATACTTTTGAAGACATCAGTATAGGCAAAGATTTTCTGAATAGAACCTTAGTTGCACAAGAAATAATACCAAGAATTAACAAATGTAATCATGTGAAATTAAAAAGCTTCTGTACATCAGAGGAAAGCACCAACAGAGTGATAAGACAACCTACAGAATGGGAAAAATTTTTGCCAGCTACTCCTTAGACAAGGAGCTAATATCTAGAATATATAAAAAACTAAAGAATTTAGACTGCATCAAAAAATGGGCATCTGAAATGAATAGAAACTTCTCAGAAGAAGAATCACAAATGGCCAATAAATGAAAAAATGTTCAATATTGCTGGCCATGATTTTTTCTTTTTTGTCTTTTTGAGATAGTGAATCACCATGCAGTTCAGACTGGACTTGAGTTCACTTTGTAGCTCAGACTGGTCTTGAACTTCCGATGATCCTCCCACCTCAGCCTTCTGAGTGCTGAGATTACAGCATGTGCCACCACACCTGGCTTGTTGGCCATTTGAGAAATACAGATTAAAATCACACTGACATTCCGTCTTACTTTGGAAAGGAGGAAATCAAGTAATGCATGAATAACAAATACTGGAGATTCTGTAGGGAAAAAGGAACTCCACTGTTGGTGGGAGTGTACACTGGTACAACCACTGTGGAAATTGGTGTGGAGAGTCCTCAAAGACTGAAACTACAAATTCCATTTGATCTAGCTGTTCCTCTTCTAAGTGTCTTCCCAAAAGAGTTAAAGACATCATTCACAGGGATGTATGCATATCCATGTTTACAGCAGCACAGTTTATAACAGCTAAGTCTTGGAAGCAACCTGTACGTCCATCAACAGATGAATGCTAAAGAAAATGTTTTTTTTAAATAAAAATTTTTTCTTTAAAATAAAAAAAGAAAATGTGGTGTTTATGGAATACCAATCTTTCATAAATAAGGATAAACTTGAGTCATTTGTAAGAAAAAGGATGCACTTTGGAATCAGAAGTTTGAGTGAAAAAAATCAGATACACAAAGTTAAATGTCACATGTTTACCTTACACGAGAAACTCAATATATTACTCTGGCTATTAATCTCTCTCTATATCTATCTATCTATCTATCTATCTATCTATCTATCTATCCATCTCTATATAAAAATGTATATGTATAATGCATATATGTTTAATAACTGTCTTAGTTACCTTTTACTCGTTGCTGAGACGAAATACCTGATGCCCATAGTTGGGAAAGGAAAGGTTTATTTCTTACAGTTTTTGGAGGTTTCAGTCCATACTCAGTTGGCTCTAAGGCAGGGTGGCATGGTGGGGCCGCAGTTCATGGCGGCTGCAAACAGCAAGGCGGAAACCGGCAAGAGAGAGAGAGACACGCCTTCTTCCTGCAATTACATCATATACTGGCTCCACCCGTAGGTGGTGTAGCACTGACACCACCAATCCAAGCACTAGATAATGAACTAATAACAAATGCATAATGCAAAGGCATGAGGCTTGGGGGCCATTGACATAAACCATGACAATAACTTTATAAGGACTTACACGTAAACAAATCTGATGCTGGCAAATAAAGGGAGATATGGAGGAGACAGGGAAAAAATTGAGATGTGTTACATACATGTACCAGTTCCCCACAATGAAGGTTATCATTATGTACTATAAACATGTATTGATAAAATAAATAAAAACCACCCCCCCAAAAGGTACATGAGACTTTGAGGAGGAACATTTTAAATTTAAATCATAATAAGCTTTTTGCTTAAAACTGGTTTCTAGGACCAGCCTTATAGTGCTTCACATCACATTTGGCCCAACACCGAGTATAATGTATAGCTTGTGGTACTGTACTGTATACTTGCAGTTTGCCAAGAGTGTGCATCTTACATGTTCCCAGCCCCACACACACTCAGAAGTAACTGTGTGAGCCAATGGATATGTTAATACCTGAATCCTGGTGATCATTTGTATTAAAATATCAAGTTGTACACCTTGACTGCAGACAATTTCTATTTAATAGTTACTGCTCACCACCAGTAGATACAAAAAGAAAGTGATAATAATAATAATAATAATAATAATAATAATGTCATCTAAGTCATGGTCCTCCCCAGTTTCTCTGGGCCTGCCCTAATCTGACTCCCATCTCAAGTTCATCTGCTGTATAATCAGGACCTCAGTGTCTTATCAGTGATTCCCACATTTTATCATCAACTTGGCCTCTGACTGTCCCCTCACTTACTTCTTCTTCCTGAAACTAGCTCATCCCTTGGTAGCACAGCTTCCCATTTTCCCTCGAGTAGACCCAGTTTTTCTCTCACACTTCTGCATCTGGAGCCTGGAAGAAAGTCAACAGACCCACACGTACCCTGGTAGTGTGCTCACGATGAGCTCTTCTCTCCTTCCTCGTACCTGCAGTTCTCTCACTCTCTTGCCATCCAGTGTTAAATTCGACCCTCTCTGCTGTGGAATCTGCAGACTGCCAGGTCACTCCTCTTTGATGAATGACTTCATCTGTCTCCCTGTCAAGCTCACTGCTATTCTTGGTGTCTCGGTTACTTTTCTCTGTTGCAAGGACAAAATACCTGACCCTCAAAATTATTCCCCTTCTAAATTAGGGAAGGAAAGGTTTATTTGGTTTTTGGAGGTTTCAGTCCATACTCAGTTGGCTCCAAGGCAGAGTGGCATGACTGAGGGGCAGCCATTCAAGGCTGCTGAAAGCAACAAGAGCTAAAGGGCAAAACGTGAGGAGCATGCCTTCTTCCCTCCCTTATACTGTATGCTGACTCCCTGCCCCTGGGCGGGTACAGCACTCACACTGCCAGTCACAAACACTAGACTCAACCCGCCTCCACGAGTGCAAGAGGGTTTGGGGGAACATTTAAACAAACCTTAAAACTTGGTGACTTTTGCATCTATTCACATCAGTAGCTCTCTGTTCTGCTCAATGTTAGTGTTCCCCAAGTATCATATGAAACTAAGTCAGAATCTATAGAGTGGAACTCAGGTATTTAAAAAAAAAACCTGCAGAAGATCTTTCTGTGTGGGCAATGCTGCAAACCACTGAAACAGAGGACCTGCTCAGTATCTCAGCCTATGAATTCTTTGGGACTTCAATTCAAGTACAAAGCATGATCAAAATATATGGTGAATGTTAGAATCAAAACATTAACACTAACAGACTCATTGCCATCAACCTCCCTAAAAATACCACCCTTCTCTTACAATATACTGATCCCATTGCTTTTACCTCTATCTAGAGGCAGTTCTAGAAGTCTGCTCTCATCAGTAGCTTCATGAGATGTGATTAAAAAAGCACGGTGAATGCTGCTGCCAAGTGCCATCCAACAGAAAGGCAGGTTTGTAAAAACTTTAAGGTAGTAATAAAAGGCAAAAATTGAAAAAGAATTACAGTGTGTCTTCATCCACTTTATTCACTGAGTCTGGCACTGTGCGACTTCTGGCTCTTTTCCAAAACCAAAATGAGCGCGAAAGGACAATGTTTTGAATCGTAAATGACTGACACTGAGGCAATCATAATTGCACAACTAAAGATGCAGTAGAGGACTTCTAGAGCTGCTTCAGAGAGTGCAGGAATGATGGGGTAAATGTGTTTGAGGGCAGGGAGGATATTTTGAGGGGGATTAATGCCAATCTGTCTTTCAGTATAATCAATTAAAAAAATTAACTATTCATTTTATTTTTGGATAAGCCTTGTATTTTGCTATAGCCCACTCAAGTCATGAGCTGCTATGGTTGAACCGTGGAGCTGTCACTTTTCTTGGTTCATTTGCCTGCAGCTTCTTCGAGCTTCTGGTCCATAGATTTTTCTACTGTTCATTACTACCCTCCTGTCCTCTCCTTCCTCCATGGCCCAGAAAACTTGGGTCCCACAAACCCAAAGTGAGCTCTCTAAATTACTTACAGTCAGTCCTATGTGTGCCTTGCTCCTCTCTTGGAAAGATTGCTCATTTTTTTTCCCCTCCTCTGGACTCATCTGCATTACCATGCTCTTCCCCCTCCACACAGCAGAGGGCATCACCACTGTACTGAGAGGATGGATCACAGACACGCCCACCAGCGCTGCCTCCTTTCTACCAACTGGTCCACCCCTGAACCCTGTTCTCAGTCACCTCCTCTCTAAGAAGAAGAGATATGTCCACACTCCCATCTGAGGCCAGCCCATGTTATGTCAATGTGATACCCATTGTGTAATTTTCAAGTCAGGGTAAGTATATTTATCCCCTCAGCGATTGTTTCTTTATGGCAAAAATGTTCACAAGTCTTTCATATAGGTATAGTACCCTACTGTGAAACAGAACACCACTTCTTCTTCCTCTATAACTCTGGTGTCTGTTAATCAGTCTTTCCCCATGTCTTCCTGCCATCCTTCTCTCCCCAGCCTCTGGTAACCATCATTATACTTTCAACTTCTGTGAGATCAAATTTTCATGACACAGCATATGAATAAGATTATGTGGTACTTGTCTTTCTGTGTCCAGCTTATTTTACTTAACTTGGTAATCTCCAGTTCCATCAGGCTGTTGCATATGATAGGGTCTATCTTTCTTATGGCTAAATAGTGTTCTGTTTTGTGTATTCACCACATTTGCTTTACTGATGGATCACACCCTGATGGATCTCATGCTTTTTTATCACCTCAAAGTGTTCTTCTGCCTTCCCTGTTGAGTCACTTTCCCTCTATCCCTTGCTGTCTTCTCTTTGCCATGTCTCACTGTGTGCATTTCCCAGGACTGGGTACCCATTCCTCCAAATATGCCTTTTCTTTTCACAGCCTCATTGAGTCTCATGGCCTTAAACATTAAGTATGTACTCATAGTGCCCTAATTTTCTCTAAAATATGAAACTCATAAATTCAGTTGCCTACTTAATTTCCAAGACTAATCAGCATCTCACAGCTAACAGGACTCAAATGGGGTTTAGATGCTTCAACCTGACCTACTCTGTTGGTATCATAAGCCATGTCGGGAATTATAAAAGACATGAAAGTATAAAGGCTCCAAAACCAGGAGTTACCCTTGATTTTCCTTTTCTCTCATCCAAAGTCAGTCTATTAATGAGTCCTTTTAGGGATTCCTGTCAGGGATCTACTATTTCTCAACACCTGTGTTGTTACCACTGTGGTGAGGGCTACACATATTTCTTGCCTAGATTATTGCATTGCCTTGAAATAATGCAACACTAAACATTGACTGCTGTTAGCAGCTGTGTGATGCTCAGGGCTACTGCAGAATTATGAGGGGAACCAGCATATTGTAAGAACTTGAATGCTTACAATGTGTGAGTCAGCAGCTAGAGTTTTGGCTACCTTGTGACTGTTAATTGTCATATGTCAACTGGATTGAAGTAAGAAATGCTTAGAATATTAGTAAAACATAGTTCTTGGGATATCTGTGGGGTGTTTCCAAAGATGATTGGCATGTGGGTCAGCCAACTGAGTCAGGAGAGACCCAATCTGATTATGGGTGGTGCCAACAAATAGGTTTGTAGCCTAGATGGAATGAAAAAGGTAAAGAAGAAAGAAATGGACCTGCTCTGAAGGGCTCCTGTCTTCTGGACTGGGTGCTGT